>BQNB010027247.1:0-44146 GCA_026074375.1 Tanacetum coccineum | reverse complement strand
AGTATAAAAAATCTTTAATCCTTACACATTATTTGCACATGTGAAGATACACTCTTACAAAACTTTAATAATCATCTATTAAACATCAATATCTCATAATTTGCACTTCTAGTATAAAAAATATGCTACTAATATAAAAGCTTTAAGTTTTGCTCATAATTTGCACGCGTGAAGATATCTATACAAAACTTAAATAACCATCTATTAAACATCAATATCTCCTATTTTTGCACTTCTAGTATAAAAAATACACTAGTAAGATCGAAGCTTAAATCCTTGCACATAATTTGCACGCGTGAAGGTATCCTTACAAAACTTAAATAATCGTCTATTAAATATGAATATCTCATATTCTTGCATTTTTAGTATAAAAAACTCTAGTAAGATCAAAGCTTCGATATTTGCTCATAATTTGCACAAATGAAGATATTCTTACAAAACCTAAATAATCGTCTATTAAATATCAATATCTCATATTTTTACACTTATAGTATGAAAAATACGCTAGTAAGAGCAATGCTTCAATCCTTGCTCATAATTTGCACGCACGAAGATATTTTTACAAAACTTAAATAATCGTCTATTGAATATCAATATCTTATAATTTTGCACTTTTAGTATAAAAAATACACTAGTAAGATAAAATCTTTAATCCTTGCTCATAATATGCACATGTGAAGATACATTCTATCAAAACTTAAATAATCGTCTATTAAACATCAATATCTCATATTTTTGCACTTCTTGTTTAAATATACGCTAGTAAGATCAAAGTTTCTATCATTACTCGTAATATTCACACGCGAAGATATTCTAACAAAACTTAAAAATCGTCTATTAAACTCTAATATTTCCTATTTTTGCACTTCTACTATAAGAAATATGCTAGTAAGATCAAACCTTAAATCCTTTTTCCTAATGTTCACGCGCGAATAAACTTTCCTAACTAGTAAATACATGCACATTTAGTACACTAACCTCATTTAGTAATGACAAAATCAATTCCTAATCTAGGCTAATCAAAAGTTAACAGAAGATAAGGAAACCACGTAAAAAGGCATTAACTCATCGAGTAGATTAACAACATAATCTACATTATTTTGTTATTAACCTAATAAATAATAGTTATACATTACATGTTGTTAATATATTATGTTTAACATTAACGGTATAAACTGCATTATCCTGTTTCTAGAATAGTTAGTTAAGAAATTAACAGTATAAACTTCATTATTGTGAAGTTAGCTCTGTTACTTAAAGATTTACAGTATCAACTGCATTATATTAAGGCTAATCCATCGTCATTTATGAATCAACAAAATAAACTTCGTTATTTATCTATTAACTTCGTTATTCATCTATCAACTTCCTTATAGTGTACTTTTGGCAATTGAGAGCGTTTAGGAGCATTTAGCATTTTGAATCAAAAGCTCAAGCTTCTAAACACTAGTTTTCAAATGCTACTTTTAGCGATTAGATTTTCCATCATTTTACACTTTATAATTACTTTGATAAATCAAACGGTTGCTACTGCTAACTACTCCTAGCGGCCAATATAAACTACAATATTATGTTGTTATTATAATTAGTTATAGACTAACGGCATAAACTACACTATTTTGCTGTTAACACCGTTGCTTATAGAATAACGTTATAAACTACTACATCATTATGTTGCTAATATAATCGGTTATAAACTAACGGCATAAACTTCATATATCTGTTAGTTATAAATTAACGAAACAAACTACGTTGCTCTAGTTTTTGATAAAATCAGTTATACATTAGCAGATATGATATTCGCTACCTGCCTAATGCATAAGCAAGGGTTTCTAAAATAACGTTCAACGATTTGAATTCGGGTCGGGTAACCTAACAGAGGTTCCATATTGACCACCCTGATGCAGATTCACTTGGAGTTAAAGGAAAAATATTAAGAAAAATGGCAATTTGGATGTAACAATTCCATCATCCTTCATGTTAAGGTGTTTGGAAGTGCATTTAGAACTATCTAATTATCACAACTTAAATAAAAAGCAGGCGTGGGCTGAGCCTCTGACACATAAGAAAGTTGTTGTAGTTCTATGGTAAGGTAAAGAGGTAGGTCAAATAAGCCAAATTTCCTATTGACCACCATGAACTAGTATACGTACATGAACATCCACCATTCAACTACACTGCTATACGACTACAATTTACTATTCAACATCTTAGCCATATATTTCCTATTTGACCCGTTTATCCTACTGTATGCTCCAGTTATTAAAAGTTATTTTATTACTTTCTGTGAAGTTGCATGTCGTGTTCACTACATCAGGTGATCTTTTGAGATCACTATTGTTGTCATAAACATGTATCTAATTTATTTTTTGAAGGGCTGAATGATTTATTAGAAAACGGATCCAAGAAATAGTCCAAAAGAAACTTGGCTATCGCGGCTGTTGAAGGTAAACCAAATTGAAAGCAACTTGTTACTTATATTTACCTTGCCTTCTAAGCCAAATAATCATAAAAATTCTTTCCATGAAATTAAAGATTTGGTGATTGTTATTGATGTAGTCAAAGGATCCAATTGCTACATTCATAATAAAAGAATACAGTAAGGGAAATGAGATGAGGATTTAATGGTATTATAACCATCTTACCCTCAAAACAATTAATCATCTGTTAAAAAATGTACATCAAAATAAATTGCTAACTGAATCCAAGGTAACCTAATTACCTAATGTAACACCCCCAAATTGAGTCGCAGCGGAATAAGGGTCCGGGGCGTGTTACTTCTCAGATCAATAACATTGCACAAGATATATATAAGAACGACAAAAAAAGTCGTTCAAAAATGATACATTGGATTTGATAAAAGACTTGTTACACAAAGCATGCAGCTTTACTTGTTCAGGATTTGATATTACAAAGATTGACAATACATGTCCCAAAATATATTACATCCAAATCTTTAGCGTGATAATCAAAAGTGTCACCAATGTATCCTTGGCACCTCGTGCCTATTGACCACCTGAAAACATTGCTTTAAAACGTCAACAAAATTGTTGGTGAATTCATAGGTTAGCAAAATATAATATGCAGGACCGCAAGACTTTTCCCGTGATTTATGCACACATGCCAGATATCACTAAAACCAGATTACATTTTCCTAAGCTCAATGACACGAAGCTCGATGATCTTTCTTGCAAATAATAATATATATTGCAAATTTCTGCTCGATTAGATGTTCAAAAAACCCTAAACATCCCTAAATTCACATGCCATAAACGTTCGTTTTCCTAGGGAGGGGGTGATAGCTAGTCACTCCGAACGGGAGGTGTCGTTTCCTTCCCCAAATAATCTATTCATAACATTCGCGCTCACACATAATGTAATTTAACAATCTGACTACGAATCTAGGCAATTGACAAGTTCATGCGATAAAGGGCGCGCTCAATGGGTTATACGTAATTAAGGCAACCTGTAATCATCCACAGTGCATCCAGAATTTATAAAATAAAGCATGTTTCCACCCACCAAAGTTATAAAACAATGAAATCGTAAAAATTAGTGGTGGCTAGAACTCACCTTGAGTTCAGATAATCCCAATATCCGCAGAAAAATGTGCGACGATCATCAAATCTTCAAATGCAACCATTTAATTTAGGAGTTGTATAAAGTACCTAATCACATGGAGTAATCTCTTACCATGCATATCTCATCTCTCTCTCTCTAGACTAATCACCTATCTAATTGTTTGAGTGAAAACGCATATTGATAATTGTAAAACATTTATATATATCTAAATAATGTAATTATAGTATATCCTATAGGTTATTAGTTTACTCTGGGTAGGTGTGTAGTTACTCCTGTAGTTTTAAGAATATTACTACTGTATATTTTTTAGTATATTAGTTTACTCCTGGTAGTGGTTTTGAGTTACTCCTAGGTAGATATAAATAAGTATTATTACTACTGGTAGTAATTTGGTGTGGTTTTGTGATGTTTCTTTAGCCTGGTATGTCTGACTGTAGTAACAGCTACCTGGTAGTTAAAGTTATTACTAGCTGGTAGTTCGTATTAGTTTACTCCTTTAGAGTGTTGTAATTACTACGGGTATTTATAAGTTATTACAACTGGTAGTATACTAGTTACTCCTGGGTAGTTCTAGTTATTACTACTGTTAATTAAATATTAAGTTACTCTCCTGGTAGTGTTGTAGTTGTTACTCCTGGTAGTTATGCGAAGTTTATTACTACTATACTGAGTTAGATCATGTATGAGTAATAGTTACTCCTGTTAGTTAATAGTCCTCCTGTAGCTACAGATTAATTTTCTAAGTCCTGTACCCCACTAAGATAATACCCAACTAATCAACATTTTCCTGACTACGGATCTAAAGAAATCTATGGCAACGAAAAATTTGAACAACTTTCCATTTACTTCCGAGTGCACCGAAACTGACCAAAATGGGCGAAAAAGCACTCGCTTCAGTATCTGAGATGCAGTGGTTAATTACTCAAAAAGCCAGATTTATGCCCCCGCCTTACGACCCTATCTCTCTCACCACATCCGCTTTTAACTTAAAGATCCCTCGCTGGGGAAGTAAATAAACACCTTCCGAACGACTTCATTTTCGGCCGAAGGCCGAACGCGAGTCGATAAAGCCGCAAATACCCATCTCTTTAAAAATCCTGCAGAAACCACTACTTAAACAAATGCAGGATTTCTTATACCTACGAATGATATAGCCAACACGTTTCCGGCTCTAACTTTTTCGTTATAAATCCGTTTGACAAGGTTTCTTACCGTTTGGCGTAATCTTCGTGAATCATACTAAATTGAGCGAAAGAAACACAAAATAATGTTCATATATACGCGTTTAATTTTAGGACAAAATCTGATTGAACCTGGGAATCCATTGTTATACGCTTGCTTCTCTCTATACACTTTACTATACTTTTGTAGGTTAAACATATTTACACCAACTTAATATGTAACACTACCATTTCTCATCCCTTTAAACAAGATATTAGCAATATCTCAACATATATAAAGTTCAGATATGATCATTACAGAGTAAATAACTCCATTACATTTAAAAATCCTACCTGGTATCAAGCTACAATAGAACAAACATATGCATAAAATGAATATTAGAAAGAACATAAAGGGTTCCAGATGAACCTGAGATGTCCGTATATGATGACGATCAATGTATCTCTAAACCACTGTTTAGAGATAAATCCAAATCATTTCAAAGCTATGAAAACCCTAATTTAATAATGAAAACCCAAAATCCTGGATTTCCTGCTTCACACTTGTAATACCTAAACCCATACTTGTCGCCATACCATAGGACCATCTTTAGATATAATATAGAATGTTGTAAAAAAAGTGATAGAAAACACATTAGATGGATAGTTATAAGGTGTGGGGGGGGGGCGGGTTGGACCGTGGGCGGTAAAGAAGGTAGAAAGGAGGGATAGTTTTGATTATTACTAAAGAATTCATATTGCATGTATTTGTCTATTCTCTTGCGATACAAGTACATATGTAGAGAGTTAGAGGAGAGTCAAAAGATTGCAATATTACGTCAAGAGACAAAATGAGGGTCTTAGGTAAGACTCTTGGTCAAAGGAACAAGGTAAGTGGTTTTAATGGATGATCTGGAAAGCAAATGTACAACAACCAATCTTGACCAATTTATATTCCTTTGATATTGCCATGAATTCGTATGGAAAGATATATATGATATATTGGAGTTAATTATATGTATTGGGTATAAAAGTGGGATTGTTGAAGCGCAGAAAGCGTTTTTTGTGGTTCTGGGAATGCCTAAACGCAATTTATCGCGAAACGTAAACACTTTACGTAACCGATAAAAATAAAATGAACAAAGACCATAATTATTCTCAAAATAATTATTTATACCGATGAAAAACTCTAATGTGAATGCCCCGTTTACATGGAACGCAAATTTTTAGCTTACCGCGATTTTATACAATACATAATGAACAAGCAAACGCGTACGACAACTCAAAAATAAAAAGTATATTTTATCGAACGTCGTCAATGACTTGAATAACACAGGGTGTTAATAGACCTTCCCCGCCGTTAAAACGAGCCTTTCCTCAAGCTCAGATGCAGCACTTGAAGACATGCGCCTTGGAACGAGTGTGGGTGGATTTCTTATCTTCTTGAATGGACTTCACGTTCCCTACGTGAACGCAGGACACTTCTCTTGAGAAGTTCCATCGAACTTTGTACTAATGGATCCTGAACTCGCATCACCGTTAACTTCACGGCCCACATTTTCTAATGGTTCCTCACAAAATGAAGCCTTGTCCATCAAGACAAGTCCATCCAATGGAACGGCTAATGGTTATCGGCATGACATTTTTTCAGGTTGGACACATGAATGTATTAATGAAACTCTGCTCCGACTCTTCTAGGAAGCTCGAGACAATTTAAGCAACCATCTCCAACCTACTCAACACTCTGAAAGGTCCAACATACCCTTGGGTTTAACTTCCTCCCTATTGCGCAAAACGTACGACCCCCTTTCCAAGGCGAAACTTTAAGCATAAACTTTATCCCGACTTGGAATTCCATTGGTTTAAACCTTCAGATCAGGCATAACTCTTCTTCGATCACTCAGAGCACTTGCATCCTGGCTTGATCTGGATGATTTTCTCATGATATTTCTGAATAGTTCTGGACCAGGATTGAGCTTCTCCAATTTTCGGTCCAACAAACAATGAACAACACATTCGACATAAAGTAGTGCTTATCGAATGCGGAGCGGCCGCCCTTGATGCTAACGCGATAGCTATTAATGTATGAAAACTCTACGCAACGGTAAATGGAATAACCCAACCTTATTCAGAAATCTGATCGCACAATCCACTCAAATCCATATCCTCGAGAGTTTTGTAATTGGTCCCCTCATCGCCGCATTGCCGTACTGTTGTGTGGGATGGTAACATTTCAGTACTCATATCCAAATTAGTACCAAAGCGTTCCTAAGTTGACCTCTAGAATTTGATGGCGAATCTTTCTATCGGGTCACGTCATAAATGATTAAACAGGTTTCCAGTCTCTGACACGGCTCCTTTAGTACATGCTTGGCAAGTTAAGCTTAAAGCATCTCTCCAATCGTGTGAAGATCGCAGACTTAGTAATTCGGTCAACAAGCACCCAAATGGTGTCGGTACCTCGGACGTCTTAGAAGCTTCGGTAACATAATCAATAGTGAGGTTTCCCAATTCCATTACAGTAGCTTGTTGGTACAACAATCCTGATGCCTTTGATGATCAGTCCTTAACCTTAGCACAGTCCAAACACAATCGCAAACATAAGTGTAGGGTGATAGTCGCTTTCATGTTGGGCCAAGCCAGAATAGCTTTTTCATCTTGTACATCTTGTCAAACCTGGATGTAGTAAGTATTTTGATTTGTGGGACTCTGCCAAGATCACCGTCCGCAAATCGCCATAAAATATATATAAGCCCAACTCCTGCCATTGCGAGCATACGGGATTCCCATCCGCACGGGGTTCCACTTTTCCGCGGACGGCTTTCTAAATCGCCTCTGATTTTTAGACGTTTCTCAACCACATTCGCCTAACACTTTCATTCTTGATGTTCTCTGTCTTCCGTGCTTCAGTCTGATCATTCAGATTGTTTGGGAAGATCAAACTAATAATACGACTAGGCTAACTAACCCTTAACAGTCGGTTCTCGTCTTTCCTGCTCAAACAGCATCCAAGCAACGACATTGGCTTTCCCCGGGTATAACGAATTAGCCTATCGTAATCCCTAATCACATTCCTTCTAACCATATCGCGGTCGGTCATTTTTATATCCTTGCTATGCAAGAATGTGTTGTAAGCTTTAATAGTCTGTGAACCACTGTACACTTGGTTTCCGTACAGATATTGCCATCCACAATCTTGAAGCGAACACTTACTGCTCCATAGTGTCCAAATCATGAGACGTATAGTTCTTACTCGGGAATTTTCAACTGGTGTGATCATAAGAATTACCTTTTCCGGCATCAACACAAGCCCAAACCCTTCTTTAAAGCGTCGCAGTACGTGATGAAATCTTCGCTTCCGCCGCTGGTAACGAGGCAACGGATTGTGCACTGCACAATTCTGCTATCAGCATTGTAAAAACTGCTTCTGGAGATTATCGCCCCACATCTAACTTGACCCTTATTTTTGAAGTAAGCTTAGTCCATTTTGGGCGATCGTATTGAAAACCCTTAAGTGAATCTTTGATAATAA
The DNA here is from genome assembly GCA_026074375.1 of Tanacetum coccineum. NCBI lineage: Eukaryota > Viridiplantae > Streptophyta > Magnoliopsida > Asterales > Asteraceae > Tanacetum > Tanacetum coccineum. The sequence goes on along the minus strand of BQNB010027247.1, from coordinate 35,872 downwards.
CCCAGCAAGACCTTAAAATTACGAATCTCCTTGGGACATAGGAGCTGTCCAAACTACTAATAGATTCACTCTTCGCTGGATCCACATGAATTCCTTCTCTATCGATCAATGTGATCAGAAACTGTACTTTGGAATCAGATTTAATCTAGAAATACTCTGTGATGCCTGGCCTAGAGTCTATCCAGAATCAAGAATCTAAAAAGAGTCCGAAGGAGATAATCAGAATCAAAAAAGAACAAGGTGAGGAGAAACAAGATTCAACTTACTCCATCAGGTCAACTGATAAAGTTGATCTTGAAGAATTTGATCTAAAGAGTGCTCTCTTCAAACACATGAATAAGATCAAGTCTGCAAACAGAAATACTGCCAACTACCATCTATACCATGCACTTATGGAAGCTTTGATAGCAGATGAAGATGCCATGGATAAGGAAGTTGCAGACAAGGTTAAAGATCACAAGAGAAAGCATGATAGTGATGATGATGAAGACGATGATGATGATGAAGGCCCTTCAGCTGGATCAAACCAGGGTAGGTCAACAAAAAGGAGAAGACACGATTCAGGTGCTTCTGGGTCAGCTCAACCTCCTACAAAAGATGATGAGCAAAGTTCGAAGAAACCACGGAAGTCTGATGCATCTGCTTCCAAACAACATCCAGCTCTTCCCTCTACTGGATGGAAGATCACTGACACAAGAGATGCTGATGTTGACTCTTCGATGCACAGATCTGATCCCGAATCACAACAGTCTGAACAATCTTCAGATAACACTCAAATGCAGGATGAAGGGCACGTCTCCGATCTGGAGGACACTGATAACGCCCACATTCCCAAGGTGTCGACCACTACGTGGTTTAAGCCTATTCCGGAAGGCGAGAGACCAGCTACACCTGAACCAGAATAGACCATTCCCCCGAATGATTTACCGGAACCAGAGAATAACTGGGCAAATACATACGCCACAACGTATCAAGTTCCCACGGAGAACAAGCTTCAAAGGAAGACGTATGATATTGGGTCATTCATCAAATGGTTCTGCAGACAAACTGGAAAGAAGAAGCTCTGCAAAGCTGATTTAGAAGGTCCAGCTTTCAACCTTGTTAAAGCCTTTCATAAGAACAACGTCTTTCTTCAATATCAGATGGATGAATGCCATAAGCTGCTGACAAATAAGTTTCTTGAGTGGGAAGCAGATGTGGACAGTGAACATTTTGACAGAGATGATAATACTGGGGATGATAATGAGGAAACTAAGCCTGATCCTGAAGAAATATATAAGTAAAAGATGAACCAGGAAAACAACGGATCCGGAGGCTTGGTAAAATGGGAAAATAAAAGATCCATATTATTTAGAGAGAAAAGAATGAAATGGGAACAGTGTGTGTTGCTTCACCCCTCATGGAAGTATGAGGGGTATTTTATAGTCCCTATTGACACACAACATCATAGCCTGTCATTATTCGTCCCTATGTGTCACCTATAAAATAAACTAATGTAATTCGTGTTTGTCACCATATTTTAAGGCTAACAATCTTCCCCCAATATGTGGACACATACGGAATTACTTACAATGTTCCTATCAGTACAAAAACAGACAGATATAAAGTCTTCCAAAGCACTTCCAAAGCTTTAAGATGTCTCTGAGTCCTCCTTGTCTTGAAACTTGTACTCCAGCTTCATTGTCTTTACTTGAACAGGAACCATTGTAGTATGCATGAACTGGATTAACTTCCCCCCAATTTATGCAACATGTCTTGAAAAGCTTTCTTTATAGCCTCCTTTTTGGCGAAGTTTCTGAATCAACTTCCCCCCAAACCAACATCCCTATCTTGAGCAGATTCTGAAACTTTGATGTAGCTTAAACAATCTTCTACTTGTCATTAAGTGCACAGTCGGAATTTTGTAGAAGTCCATACCACACCAACGACCACTGCTTCTTGTCATCAGGGCTTGGTGATATTCCGGTGTCATGGGTGCGATGCGAGAAATCAGCAACTGTTCTTCTCACTTGCATAATACTTCATAACCATACTAAACATTTAGGCTAAGCAAACTTCCCCCAGGAAGTTTGACATGGTAAATCAAGGTCAATTAGTCCCGGATAGTAACACATTCCTCCCCCATGATGGTTGCGAATTCTCGAAGCATCATTGACGTGTACGTCCATATACTCGAGAAGTTTTCTAGTCAAAGCACAAATCTTTGATAAAACAAAGAATCATTACCCTCTGACTCAAAACCAGTAAGAGAGAGATGAAGCAAGAATCAAGAACACTTGGTATAAGATCAAGGGTCTTTGAATGAATGTCATCGAAGAACTTTGAGAATTTTGCTTAGACTGTGAAGTATATTGTCTTGGAATAGCACAAAAATACCCGTGAGAAGTGCTGATTACATCTCAACCTTTAACTCTCTGGCTAACTTACCAACCTAGTATTCTTTCGGCTATTGTTGTGATCACATGGTGAAGTAAACCCGTTATACCAAACTTGAAACTAAAGTAAAACCCCCCAAATTTGTTACTTAATCTTGCACTATTGTTGATTGAAGAACGATGCAGAAGAGAATCTCTAAGTACCTTATACTCCATCAAAAGTATAAGAAGTACAACACCTCTTGAAATTATCCACATCGACATCTGCGTGTGACACTGAGTACTATAACGTAACCTCTTTAAGTGATAGTTGTCCAGGTCTTCATCCAACCACCCCTTGACTGCTGGAAACTAGATAATTCAAGTCTTAATCATAAATGTATAAAGTTCAAGCAAGTCATCAATCGATAGAAAATAGAAGGAAGTCTCGATGATGAAATATGTAGACGCCTTTGTGAAATCAAACTTCAATTGTAAATAAGGGATACCAAATCAACTCCGTGATCACATGTCATCGTGATCTGAATCTCTAGCCGTTTGTCATTTATTGAATCTTTTCAGGATCTTTTTAGCGTAATGTATTATGTTTGTTGTTTGTTTGTTGTTGTTCAATTGTCGTTAAACTAGGACGAATGTTATTTTGAATGTCGTTAACGGATAAACATCGTCTAGTCTAACTTGTCGTGATAGCACCTTATTCCCGGCTCAATCCACTAACACAAGTCCAAAATAGGTAAACCATAAAAATTTGCAGCCCATTATATCAAAACGCAGCCCAACAAGTTTTTAATCTCCCTAGCCACTCAGAATCTTTCAAAAGATTTCTGTTTCATTTCTCACAGAGACTAAACACGTTATCTATTGACTTTCTCACTCCGAGTTAGTTGATATTGAACAGGTGGCAGTCTGCTCACCTCACGAATTACTAGAACCAAAACATCCGCTATTGAGTCTAGCGCCAAAGACGTCAATTAATCTCATTAGGACACATATCCAATTTCTCTTGTCTTTCACACAAAACTAGTGGAAACCAAGTCTATCCTAAAAGTCCTAACGCATTATCCTTGTGATATTGCCAAAGAAACATCCGGTGAAACGATGGTTTTCACATGAAGATGGAAATCCCTGATAGAGCCAACATCAAAACAAGCTGCTAGGTAGGTGACTTTATGCAATCTACAGAATCAAACTTGTGACAACTGGAAAGAAACGATGGTGCGATTCTGTGTAATCAATTTGTTCCATTATAAAGAATTGACGTTATTGATCATATTGACAAACAATCAAAACTCTCGAATGTTACAAAAATCCTTTCATAAGAAACACGTTGACTGTCTTTTCAAATCAATTTTCTCTTTATTGCTAACTGTTTCAATACGGATCATTTTAAGATGGAGAATGGAATGGAATACCAGTTCCATTAATGTCGAAGTTAATAACCGAATGCTCAGAACACGGCCTACAACTTGTTATGATGTTTATGAAAGACCCTTATAAAGTGTCAAAAGCTTCCGCAAACTCTGATGTCATGTATTTCTTACACAAGTGCACAAGATTGGCGATCCATCACAATGATGTAAGATTTAATGTTTTGGGCGATGATCTCAAGAAATGCTCAAGATCACAGTCAAAGACAAGCGTAAGATGAATCAAAAGATTTCTATCCCAAATGTACAAGATATCAAATGTATACGAGCTAAAGACTGAAGTGATTAAAGTTTGGTATTTTCAGTGACCACCCCTAGGGGGAAGAAATGTTTAGAATTAGAAAAAGACTCGTCAACCCCGTGTATTTTTCTACTTATTTAGCTCGTTGTTTAATATTAATAGTAAACGTTTTTTCGGTTTTAAGTCGGGTACAAATACCCTTATATTGTAATACTATATAAGCCTCTTCCCAACTTTGGAAGAGGTAAGCTAGTCATTATTTCCTTTTCAAAGAAACACATTTTCTCTCACTACAAAACTCTCTCATGTGTTTCTCTCTCTAGAAACTAGCCAAATCCAAGAATCGACCCCGTGTTATGATATATATACCACATATGTTTTCTCATACACATCGGAAAGTCTGTAATAGAAACACCGATGTCTATGTAAAATCTAACCTACCAGGTTTTTGAGTATGACTCTTTTGATCTACATGTTTGTTACTTTTTATGGTCTTATGGGATTGAATCTTAGCATGTGAATTCACTTGCTTCAGGAGTTTTGTAATACAAGCATCATGATTTGCATTAAAGACATACTTATGACATGTAGAACAAACAAAGTGTTTGGAATCTGAGAAAGAACTAGAACTCTTAGAGTGATCTGCTTTGGGCACAGCCGTTATCGTTACGTAACTACTCTTTGATACAGGCAAACTCCTAGGCGTTTGATTGTTGCTCCTAGGTTTTGGTTTGCTACCATCAGCAGTGCTTTGAAATCTAGCAGAAGGCATCACACTAGCTTTTGAGTTTCTATCTTTTTCTTGTGTCTTTTTCCTAGCTTCATCTAGATAGTGATTATGAGCCATGTCATTTGAACTAAATCTTGGCATGTTCTTAGAACTATTCATAGATTCGCTAGTGCAATCATATGATTAAGTTTTGCAAAAACAAATTCTCTTCTCTTAGGCAAATAGTGTTGAGTTATTGGTCTTGAAAAATTATTATTCACATCAACTTGGGAGGCAAACCGTGGTTTTGACATTTGAGGCCTTTTAGATTTAAACGCATTCGGTTGTCTAACAATTGATTGGTTTCTTAGTGGCAGTGAAACTGGTTTCCCTAATTCTGTTGTTTTAGCAAACTAAGTATCTACACTATTTCCTTTTAACTTCCTTAATTTATTTTTTAAAGCAACAATTGCAAAAGCCTTTTCCCGAATATGAGCTTTTAAATCATCATTATAAGCAAGCAAAGAAGTTGTCTGTTCTGTAGTCTTGGATCTCGTAATTTTAATAGAATCATATAAATCTTTGTAATGTTTTTCAAAGTCTCATTTTCCTACGTAATTTAGCCACACTATGTTCTAAATTCGATCTCATACATTTCAAGGATAAACATCAATTTCCTTTTTAATCTTGGCTTTATTACTTGTTTCATTCAAAATTTGACCATGTTGCCCCGATTTTAAAGCTTGATTTTGATATTTAAGTTCTAGAGCAATACAATGTGCTTTCATTCTTGAAAAATCTTTTTCAAATTGGGCAACGGTCTTTTTGAGTAAAATATTTTCAGACTCAAGTGATTGTTTTGAGTAGTCAGTTGTCTGGTTATCAGGTGATGAATCAAGCATAGGTACTTTACTACGTTGTGCGGATACTGGTCAACCTACCATCATTCATGATTTAGGTTGCTCAGTATGCTGTTTTTCCTATAGCAAAGATAGTTACATTCCATTAATTGTACCTCAGCCATTGGCTCTTCGTCATAAATGGGTCTAATATCTGCATCATCAGCTTCTGTATCATTCACTGACCTGCTGTTGTCATCTTGCACTTCTGATTCTATTCCACTACTTTCTCTGACAAATAAATCATCATCTACTGCTTTGCCCGTATCAATCTTACTCACTTGCGTCTGCATCTGTCTTTTATTCACCCTTCTATCATGCTGTCTTTGATGACGTGTTCTTTCAGCAACACACTTCTTAACATTACTCATGTGTTGAAGTAACGTTTCTCCGAAGTGTTTAACCTCGATTCCAGTGTATTCAACAAAGTACTTATCTGTCATTTGACTGTCATAATCCAAAGTAAACTGTAAACTGATGAACTTATGCAACTGGTTGTTTACTACCCAAAAGGCTGCCATGGATCCATCTTCTTAAAATTCATCTTTGTCAAGTTGCTTTTGTAGTCGATATACGTTTAAGAGCATTGTACTTGTAAAAGTATCAACATCTTGACCAAAGAGTGACATGAAAGCCCGTTTGAATCCACTTCGACGCGAGTGTCCCCCCGGGGGGTGGGGGGGGGTGGGGGGGGGGGGGGGGGGGGGGGGGGTGCGTTGCTCCCTCGGTCCCACCCGGGGGGGGCCCCCCCCCCTTTTAAGTCGTGTTAGGAAAGAACTTGAAGGGGTGAATGAAGAGATCGAAAATAGGCATCATCTTCTTTGCTTTGCATCTTGTATTGATTGCATGTACTTCTTTTGTTGCATATTCAAGCTTCTTTCTTTTACTGATTTGCTGGATGCAGTCTTTGAATTACTGTCTTCTTTTTCAGAACAAGTGTTTGTTATGACAACTAAATCAACTTTCAATGAGTCAACATTTAATGCTGGAATTGGATTTGAATGATCTTCTTGTGTTTGCATCAACTTATTTTGTTTCAACAATTTTGGAGTTCGTTGTTGGTAAAGAATTATCTCAAGCATGTGTTTCCCAATGGAATCCATGTTACAGATCATTGCATCGTTGAAGGATTGAGCATCAAATCTTGTATATTTCTACATACGCTCTTTGAATTCTGAATTGAAAGCATTTTCAAACGTTGTTCTGAGTTTTGTCAAAATAGTCCCCTTGCACTCAGCCTGGAAATTATTTCTTTGGTAAGATGCTGTTCTAGTAAATCCAAGTCTTGAGCGAATGTTCTTTTGAAGATAGGCATGGTACCAAAATCTTGTAAAGTATCTGTGAGAAACTTGAATTGTGACTGAATTGCTTTAAGACTTTTCATGCAACCTTCTTTTGAAAGTTGTGTCTTCTCTTGAACTTTAGAAGTTAAACACGAAGAAACTGTGTCATTGTGAAGAACACTTGATGTTTGAGTTGGCAAATTGGTATTGGTATTTGACATTTTGATGTTGTGAATGGATATCGGATCTCAAGTAGGTAAAGTGATTGTTGTTGTGGATTGAAATCAATTAACGTTCACGGGATTTTACAAGTCTTTGATTTAAACCGAGAAAAATAATTGAAACTTTCTCAAGATTTTACAAAATCAAGAAGAAACCGTGAAACAATGATTAATTGTTGTTGAAATCGTTCTTGAAATTGAAGTACGTGAGCTTCTGTTAACGATTTGTTGAGCTAAAACGACGAACAGTGAGAACAATTAAAACTAAAGGGCTAAATAAAGTAAAAAAAATAAAAAATTAGAAATAATAGAAAATTTAAAAGCAAAGAGCCAAAAATGAAAATGTTTGAAAGGTAGAGGTTAAAATCCAAAAAATATTGTAAAACTTATGAATAAAGATGAAACTTTTGAAAAACCTAAAGGTTAAAAGTGAACATTTTGAAAGACTAAGGGTTAAATTTCAAGTTTTTATGACTTAAGGGCTAATTGGTAAATAAGGTTATACTCGGACGGAATGGAAAAACAATTGAAATTTAAAGGTTAAAAGTGAAACAATTAGATAAATAAGGGTGAATAGTGTAAAATTTTAAATTTAAACTATATTAAAAAATTAAAAATAACCATGCACGTTCTTCTTCTTCGTTTAACTTTTAAAAAAAATAACGTTTGTGTTTTTAAGATCGTGGAGTTGTATGACTATCGTCGGTGAAAAGTGAATACACCACATTGATCGAAACGAGTTCCCTGATCCACGTGGTATACAGTTAAAACTCCCGAAGCACGTCACTCGAAACCTCGAAAAATCGAAAATGAGCTAAAACTGAACATTTGTTCGGGTCTTTAAGGGTTTTGACTAGTTCGGTTCTTAAGGAATCTACTAGTTCGGTTCCTATAACAAAATGACTAGATCGGTTCTTTTGCTAGAAACTTGACTAGTTCGGGTCGTCAAGCCGTGAACTAGATCGGGTCGTCAAGGCTTGAACTAGATCGGTTGAACTAGTGTAGTTGCACACTATTTGATTCGGCACCAAAACCCATAATCTAGATCGGTTGTCGTCGGATGTACTATCGTCCTTGCGTCTTCTTTTTTTTTGCTAAATTCCAAAAAGCTCTAATAAGCTGTTAACACAACGTGATAAGCCACGAAAAAGAAACAACAATAAGCTGCTCACTAGTTGTGACAAAACGTTTGGAGCGTTTTGTTCATGAACAGCAACAAACAAAAAAATCGAGTTTTGAGTGTATTAAATTCGAAATAAGCTTAAAACTAGTTTGGCATGAAAACGATGTTGACAGTTGTATTCAAAATAAGCCCAAAATAAAACATATGTCGTGGGCCTAAATCCAAATAAATGAATGACTGAATCAAAACGTTTTTAGTGGAAGACAAATTTAAACTCTATGATTGTTAAACGTTTTAAAGTATAACGAGTTAAAAAAAAATAAATAAGCCCGAAAATGGAAAAAAAGAAGCAGTCCGGATAATCTTAATAACACCACAACTTATCACTAAACTCGCCCGTGGCGAGTGATACCAAATGTTATCCCAAAACTTAACCCATATCACAACAACAAGCCATACCAAATAAGCAATAAGCTAGAAAGAGAGAAAGGAAAAATGGAAGATTTATTAGAGAGAGAAAGTAGAGAGTGGAAGATTACACATACACACAAGTGTAAGAAATGGTAACCAACACCCTCTTCATGTGTGGAGAGGTCCCTAATTATACCCCTAGCAACATGTAGCATATGCGCTTTATTTAACTAATGGCCGAACTTATGCTTATCTTGGGGCTTTGAGCCCGAAACATAAAACAAATTAAGCTTAAAGTCCAAGCCCCATTTAATCATAGAACTAGACCTATTTACGTAAACAAGACTAACTTTGACTAATACGACCGATAACATTCTTGTTTGACTTATATAAAATTAAGGCTAACACACATTCAACTGTTATAAGGTCCGTTTGCAACAAAACATCAACTAATAACAGTAATTTTAATCAGAGGGTTAATACTGTTAAGGGTAAAAATATTAATACTGCTTGGCCAAATGCAGTAGTTAATACTGCTAAACCAAAAGCAGTACTTAATGCTGTTAAGGGAAACCAGATTAATGCTGTTAAGGCTCAATCATGTTGGGATTTGAAACCCAAAACGAAAAGTTATAGACCCTTATTTCAAACACGATATGCATCATGAAGATTTAAAAGATTTGATTTATATTGATGCTAAGGCACGAACCAATCAGTATATGGCTTGGTCCCCAAACAGAGACTAATTTTCTTACCTTAGGTGTAGTGCAAATCCACAACAAGATTTAGAGAGAAAGGGGTGATTGACAATGATGCCAAGGCACATACAAGGCACATGGACCTATCATACTGACTTAGAAGAAATTATGAAGGATATTTTGCCTTTGGAGGTAACCCCAAAGGAGGGAAAATCACAGGCAGTAGTACAATCAAAACTGGTAATTTAGATTTTGAGAATGTGTATTTTGTAAAAGAGTTAAAGTTTAACCTCTTTAGTGTCTCACAAATACGTTGACAAAAAGAACATGTTCTCTTTTGATGACACTAAATGTTTGTATTTATCTCAAAACTTTAAGTTTAACTGATGAAAGTCATGTTTATACTCAAATTCAGGAGAAAGAACAAGTATAGGTGTTGATTATAAATAATATTGTTTTTAAAGGAGGTCTAACTTGTCTCTTTGCAAAAGCCACATCTGATGAATCTAATCTTTGGCATAGAAGGCTTGGACACATAAATTTCAAAACTATGAATAAACTAGTTAAGGGAAATCTTGTAAGAGGTTTACCTTCAAAACTTTTTAAAAATAATCAAACCTGTGTTGCTTGTCAAAAGGGAAAAGCCACATTAGAGCCTTCTTGTAAGTCACCAAAACATTAGTTCAATCACCAAACCTTTACATATGTTGCACAGATTTGTTGGTCCAACATTTGTAAAAAGCTTAATGAAAAAGATGTATTGCCTAGTTGTCACAGATGCTTACAGTAGGTTTAGTTGTGTTTTCTTTCTAGCTACTAAGGATGAGACTAGTGGCATACTTAAGTCCTTTATAACTAGAGTAGAAAATCTAATAAATCAAAAGGTTAAGGTAATTAGGTGTGACAATGGAACCGAGTTCAAGAATAAGGATATGAATCAGTTTTGTGAAAAAAGGTATTAAGAGAGAATTTAGTGTAGCTAGAACTCCTCAACAAAATGGAGTAGCTGAGAGAAAAAATAGAACACTAATTGAGGCTGATAGGACAATGCTAGCTGATTCTAAGCTACCTACTACCTTTTGGGCTGAAGCAGTTAATACTGCTTGCTATGTGAAAAATAGGGTATTAGTAACTAAGCCTCATAACAAGACCCCATATAAACTTTTTCTTGGTAGAAAACCAGCTTTAGGCTTTATGACACCATTTGGGTGTCCTGTTACAATTCTCAATACCATAGATCACTTAGGCAAGTTTGATGGTAAGGCTGATGAAGGATTCATTGTTGGGTACTCAGTCAATAGTAAAGCATTTAAAGTATTCAGCAGTAGAACTAGGATAGTTGAAGAGAACCTGCATGTTCAATTTAGTGAGAATACACCTAATATTGCAGGAAGTGGACCAAATTGGCTTTTTGATATTGATGCACTAACAAACTCAATGAATTATAAGCCAGTTGCTGCAGGAAATCAGTCTAATGGTAATGCATGTACAAAGGCATGTGATGATGCAGGTAAAGCTAGAATAGAGACAGTACCTGGAAAAGATTACATACTGCTACCATTGTGGACTGCTGATCCGCCATTCTCTCAAAGTTCAAAGATTTCTCCTGATGTTGGATTCAAACCTTCAGGTGATGATGAAAATCCAAGAAAGGATAGTGAAGGTAATAATCAAGAAAAGGAAGATAATGATAACAGCACTAACAATGTTAATGCTGCTAGCTCAAATGAAGTTAATGTTGTTGGTGCAAAAACAAGCATTGATCTTCCTGATGATCCAAATATGCCTGAATTAGAAGATATTGTCTATTCAGATGATGATGAAGATGTTGGTGTAGAGGCTGACATAAACAACTTAGACGCATTTATGCCTGTCAGTCCTATTCCAACTACAAGAATACACAAAGACCATCCACTTGAACAAATTATTGGAGACTTGAATTCAGCACCTCAAACAAGAAGAATGACAAAGAAAATTTGGAAGAACATGGCTTGTTTAGTTCTGTTCAGCAAAGAACAAACCATAAAGACTTTCAAAATTGCTTGTTTGCATGCTTTTTATCACAAGAAGAACCCAAAAAGGTAATACATGCACTGAAGGATCCAAGCTGGATAGAGGCTATGCAAAAAGAGCTTCTACAATTTAAATTACAAGAAGTTTGGACCTTGGTGGATTTACCAAATGGAAAAAGGGCTATTGGTAATTGTAACATTTCTCATTTTCAGGTTATTTACGACTTTAATAAATTCCATTATTTATTTTTAGAGTTTTACGCGTTCGCTTTTAATTATTAACTTATAGTTAAATCGCGTAAACTAAAAATCAACGTTCAATGTAGACGGAAATCAAACAAATTAAAGTTTACATCAAGCAAGTGTTATATGATTATTAGGAGTATAATTTATAACTTTTCATAATTTATTTTTGTTGGTTACGTAAAACGCTTACGTTTCGCAATAAATTACATTCGGTCGTACCCGGAAGCACCTTTACCCATCTACACTCAAAAAAATACCCACTCTTATACCCAATACCCAAAATTTACTTATTTTGTTTACCTATAACTATTATAAACCGGACCTAAGAGTTTACATAAGAAATAAATACAAAACTTTCACTAATTCCTTTTCTACACATGTTATATCTTACACTATGGTACTTTGGACCCAAGTTACTAAAGATTGGCTTGTCACATGTACCTCCCCCAACATTTCAGCCATGAGATTAGCATAGGGAGGAGGAGAGGTCTTTTGACCTTGTCCTTATACCACTTCATCCCGTGGTTTCATTTAGGGTTGTTTAGGTTTCTTACATGCCTATAAAGGAAGTGTCCCCTAGCAACAGCTCACACTCTTTTCATACAAGTAAATTCAAATCACAAACTCTCTTCTTTGATCCCAAAACCCACGCACACTTTTGTGTAAGGGTTCCATTTTTAATTTGCATCCAAGGCATACCAATGTTCATGGTGTTCATATCCCAGGTTATCTAAGGTTACTCAAGGTGTTTAACAAGCTTGATTCGGGTTTAACAAGGAATTATCAAGAAAAACAATTTAGATTTTCTTGATTAGGGTTTGATTTTTGAAGCTTGGTTAGTGGTTTACATCTTGTGTTCATCATCCTACTTGCTTCTAAAAGGTCCCATTTTTTTTTTTGTAAAAAAAGTATTCCATGTTCATTCATCTTCATTTTCCTATTGTTACATCTTGTTGTAAAGTTTTAATCACCACCTAGATTCATTTTTTTTAAGTAACTAAAGTGCTTGAGGATTTCTTATGAACACGGACATGAACATTTAAAGGACTTAATACAGTAAGAATTATACGATATAAACTTGTAAATTAGGTGTGCAAAAGTCTTAAACAAAAATGATTGTAAACTAACTCTATTAATTAAAAACCCTAATTATATTTTAATACCTACTGTTGGATTCGAACCATAAACCATATATTTTATATTTTATAAAAATAGTACTCTTTACAAGGATCGTGAGCATGTAAGGAACTCGAAAAACGGAATTATAACGAACAAGTTACGAATTTTACAAGTTATATATAATTAACTTTATAAAAACAGTTTTATAAACTGTAATGAACAGTAAAAGTTACTGTTCATCGGAGGTTTAAATTTTATAAATATAATATTTTGATAAATTTCCTTAATACGAACCCACGGACATAAAGAACTCGAAAAACGGAATTATAACGAACAAGTTACGTATTTTACAAGTTGTATATAATTAATTATATAAAAACAAACTGTTATGAACAGTAAATATTACTGTTCATCAGGGGTTTAAATCTTATAAATATGATATTTTGATAAATTATCTTAATACTAATCCAAGGATATAAGGAACTCGAGAAACGGAATTATAATGAACGAGTTATGATTTAAACAAGCCACGTATAATTAATTCTATAAAAACAGTTTATTAACTCGTGATGAAACAGTAAAAGTTCTGTACAATTCAGAGGCTTAAACTTTATAAATATGATGTTTTGATAAATTATTTTAATACGAAGACATGGACATAAGAAACGTATAAAACGGAGTCGAAACGATAAAGATATGAGGTTTTAAAGATCACGCGCACTATTTTTACTTTTATATATTATTTTATAAAACAACTAAACTAATAATGAAATATCATTATGTAATCAATAAAAACATTTAATCCTATGTTTTTCCAAATAGTACGTTAGTAAACGAAAATAATATTTTCTTACGGATACAAGTACACACACTTTCATTTAACAAAGTACGAGTTAATTATTGTTTTAACTTTTAAAGAATTAATAAAAACTATTAGGTGGTGGTGTAACTATACGACATGTGATGTTTTAATTATATGAAATACATTATACTCATACACGGTCTATAATTAATTACGTTTAAAACAAAAATAAATAGCATTATACATGCGTGTTGCACCAGGAACTGTTTTATATCAGCATAATCATTTTTTTCCCTTCAGTAACACAACTATATTATTTTACAACTTTGGGGTGAGAAACATGCATTGTTTTACATTTGGACGCAAGTACTCTTTTAAACATATTACGAGTTGGCCTAAGTAGCTAAACCCACTATTGCCCACTATCATGAACTGTCAATTGCTAGTTAGCGAGCGCGAATGTTATGAATAGATCTATTTGGGATTGACATCCCCGTTCGGGTGAGTAGCGCTCATCAGTTTCGACTGTACTGAAACAACGAACGTATACATGTCGGAACAATTTGGATGTTGCGGGTTGAACATCTACATGGGCACATTTAGTGCATTAAATTGCATACATATATGTCGAGCTTCGGTGTCATGAACTTAGTGCACTCGTAATTACTTTTAAGATATTGTATGTGTTACATGTCTTACATTGGAAATCTTGTGGTCCTATTTTATACATTTACTAAACCTGTGAATTCACCAACTTTATGTTGACGTTTTAAAGCATGTTTTTCTCAGGTCAATAAGGTACGAGAAACAAGGATACATTGGTGGTCACCATTTTGGAGTCATTACTATAAAGATTTGGATGCATTACATTTTGGGAATATTTGTTATGTCTTAAAATCTTTACTTTTCATGGATGAACTATTTAAGCTTCGGCTATTGTAACAAACAAGTCTATTTAAGCCAATGTATCAATTTTAACGACTCATATAGAGGTCGTTCTCATATCTTGTGCTATTGATCTATGAAGTAACACTCGCCAACCCATATTTCCGCTGCGACCCATTTTGGGGGTGTTACAGTAATAATACCCAAAGTATAGAAAATTCCAAAACTACATTTGAGGACAAAGGTAGTAGGAAAAATCTTACAAAAATTCTTCACGTTTACCGGTAAGTGATTACCGAGTCGTTTTCCTAAAGACTTATAAAATTGAGACCACGTTTGTTTTTTGGACAATGACTTGAATTGGTTCGAAGATGATTGTTTTCTAAAATCCTAATAGAGAACAAACAAAAGCACAATTAAAGCTAACTACGAAAAAACGTTAACGGGATTTAGAAAACGTGACAAATAAGCAATTGAACTAAAATTAATCCCTGAATGATTTTCTAAACTTTTTCTAATCCTAAATGACTATTAAAAAGAAAATGCTAAGGAAATTCTAAAACGAGAGTGATTTAAGCTTAAAAACGAAGAAAACGAGAACGGAGATCGAATCCCGTTCTTTAAAAAGTGAATTTTTAAAATATTAACCCTACGGAAGTAAATTTCAACATAAGCCTAGAATATGATAAAAGAAAATTTTATAAAAAAGAAAATTATTTTTTTGATTATTTTTCTATTTTTTATGATTTTTTAAAATTTTAAACGAAATTAATTCACGAAAATTATAAATCTTTAAGCTAAAAATTCTAGAAAATTTCTAAAAATAGCTTATGATAAGCAGGATGTAGGAAAATTATCAAATCCTAAAGAGCTAAACTAAATAAGCCGGGAAAAATCAAAATAGCACTCGAAGTGCTTATTATACGTAAA
This sequence comes from Tanacetum coccineum, assembly GCA_026074375.1. Lineage (NCBI taxonomy): Eukaryota > Viridiplantae > Streptophyta > Magnoliopsida > Asterales > Asteraceae > Tanacetum > Tanacetum coccineum. The sequence goes on along the minus strand of BQNB010027247.1, from coordinate 20,491 downwards.
ACTCAAAAAAGGGTTAAAAGATTTGATAATGCAACTTAGGACGTAAAAGTCCCAAGGGCACGTTGGTGAGGGGTGTGTGTGTTGAGGCTTATAAAGGGTTGAGGAGGGTTGAGGTCCAGGGTTCGAGCCTTGCTCACCCTGGATTTCCCCTCTTCCCTTTTTTTATTTTTGCAAAAACTTTAAAAAGCAAAGATTTAAAACAGCTTAAAACTAATAACTTTTGTGAAAACAACTTTTTTCAAAATCAAATTTAAGCTGGGAAACAGCTTATCAAAACAGACAGATAACACTTTTTCATTTTATTTTTCTTTCAAGTTTTATTTTCAGCTTTTTAATGTTTTTAGTTTAGCTTATTGTAAAAGCTACGGCTTATTTAGATTTTAAAGTTAGGAAACTTTGTTCAAGCTTCTTTTAAAGCTTATAGTTGAAGTTGTATGTGTTTTGAACAAGTTTTTAGTATAAAAAGTTTGGTTTTAAGAATGTGTTGTTTTAGCTTATTTTCGTCAAGCTTAATTCTGAGCTTATTCTTTGAGCTTATTTGATCAAAACTCTTTAAAAAATGAATTAGATCTAGATGTTTATGCTTTTACAACTATAAGGATCATTTCTTATATGTTTTCATTGAGTTTTGAGTCAATAAGCTCAAATAAGCTTAGATCTCGCTTATTAAGTTGATTTAATTAGTAAGTTGTTTTCAGAACTTAATAAAAACATAAAAAAGGGATTTCTATCATAAAGTTTCATTTAGATATAGCTTATTTCTCGAAATCAAGTTTTAAGCTTACTACTTTTGTTCGAATAAGCTGTTTTGGCTTAATGTTGATTGGATATGGTTTTGGAACGAGTTTAGGTAGTTAAAAAAGTGATTTCTATAAGTTATCTTGTTTCATAGCTTATTCGGATAAGCTGTATTGATTTGGAGCTTATTTGATTCTAGTGGTTCTATAAATTCTAGTTTAAGCTTAAGGACACTCCCACATCACCACAAGTTGCCTCACATCCTCCATTTCCCATCTCACCCATCAATTCACATGTTACTTCACGACTCAAGTTCCACCTCAAAGTGACAACCAAACTCAACACACACCACCTCCATCTCCAAGTAGAGAAAGCCTAGATGATGACATTAATCAACTATAAGACCTACAAACCTCTTACCATGGGCATCTCTCCCCAACAATAAAACAACAATTCTCTCAACACTTAACTCTCAAACCTACCAACCACCCAATAAACGTTATAGTCAAAACACCTTCCTTTTTTCCATTCATGCTCATCCTTTTTTATTTATGTTTCCTCAATAAATCTCCTTATCCACAACATTTAGTTCGACCTAAATCCTTACGATAATGTTTATTCCTTAAATTACTCCCACACATAAAAGCATACATAATGCTTAACAAAGAAAACTTGAGGGTATTTAGAATCTCTTAATACACCCCATTCGCTATTTAAATCCCCATCATTATCTTGGTTAGAAGATGATACCATAAGAACTGTTATCGTAGTCTTAGCCCTTTATCATGTGTCCGTCCCGAATCTTATCATTGGATATCCTAAACATTTCCATGTCTTAAGCATTCATCATTTTTTTATTATTTAGGTTGTTGTCTTTAGTGCCACACTTTAGAGTGCATATACCTAAAACATACATGATTTGTTCCCCACTAAGTGTCTTGCATATATATCTATCATCATCATTATATATGGGTGTTCATTTTTCTACTAACTTTGGTTTGTAGCACTTTTCCGTTACTCTCGAATTCTAGTTCCTCCCCAATCAAGGGGGAGCATACACCAAGGGAGAGCATTTGCAAATGTCCAAGCCATTACGTTTGCAACCATTTAAGACATCTACACATTTTTTGATATGTGTTTTTCATCCCTATATATATTTTTTGTTGCACGAAACTAACCATTGATGTAGGTTAAGAGTTTGCAACTAATTTGATCCATAGATCCACTTGAGTCAATGTTCAAGGGATGTCATTTTTTAAAAGGGATTGATAGAATCAAGACTTTTCACCTTTGGATGATGGCAAGCTCACGCCTCATTTATGAAAAGTTTAAGTGTAGTAAATCTCGACTAGGAGTCCACCTTTTTGTTTTCGACAAAATGGGAGAAGAAGTGTAAACAAGTAACTTATACATTTTACTATGAGTTATAGTTTACATATTTTGTCATCATCAAAAAGGGGGAGATTGTTGGTAGAAATATTACATTACGATATTTAATCTATACATTCTCTTCATGTTTTGGTGATGACAAACATGTAACTTATAACACATAACGTAAAGTGCTTAAGTTACTCGTAATCATAAATCATCAATTCATACGTCAACATCTTCGACGTCTCACAGGTTTTCTTCAACAACAAATATTTAATTCGCAACCCGACGTAAATCACTAAAGGTATGAACAAACAAACTTTAATTTGTTGAATGATCAAAGAAATTTTTTATTTTTCCAAACCTTACATTTTTTTATAAAATGGGACAAACATTTTTAAAAAAACATATACAAAACATTTTTGTATTTATAAGAAATGTTTTATTCAAAATAAACATTTTGAATTCAAATTTTCTACCCAAAAACGGCTAGAAAGTTCCAGAAAAACCTTCCCCACAAAAAGACAAAAAAAGGAGCGTCTGAAAAATGGGCGGCCCCCTTAATTAATTAAGGGGACCGGCCATAATTAAGGGGACCGCCCTTGTATAATTAAGGGGACCGCCCAAATAAAAAATTAATATTTTTGCCTATAAATAGTGGACTGTTTCCACAGATTTTCTCACCTCTTTGCACAAAGTTTTCTCAGATCTAAAACCTCCTTTCAAACCCTTTCCTTTGATCACTTAACTTATTATAAGTTTGTTTAAAATGTGATCCAATCATCCATCCATTGAAGTGCAAGAGAAGAACTTTCGTTATCATTAAGATACGAAGTTATGTAGGCTAGTTAGGGCATTCGTGACATGTCTTACATTCACAATGTATAGATCGAGTCCATGTATTCCAAACTTGTGTAATTGCTTGATCATGGTGATCATGGTGTGTATTGTAGTTAGATCGTGGTGATCTTACCAAGTAGTGTTAGATAGTTGTGATATAAGTAGTGTGGTGAAGTGAAGTTGTGAAGTTGTGAAGAAGTTGTGAAGTTGTGAAGAAGTCGTGAAGTTGTGAAGTCGTGAACAAGTCGTGAAGTCGTGTTGTGATAGATTGGTTCTAGCTAAGATTAGAACTCGACATTTAGCTTTGTGTCGTAAATCGGTGTAAGCAACGTTGTGTACGGTTTTCTCCGCCTTAAGGGAGCTTGTTGACTAGTGAAGTAACTCTCGAGTTGGGTACTCGGGGAGTGGAGTAGGGCGAAGAGGTGCTTCGTGACCGAACCACTATAAATCATCGTGTCCGGTTTGCATTTCCTTTCACTTATCTCTTTACATTTATACTCGCATTTATCGCTTTATATTTATACTTGCAATTGTGTGATGTGTTGATTATATAGTTTTAATTATGTCTTGAATAAATGTGAATATTGTGTGTTGGTTTGTATTGTTGTAAATCGATGTATTAATATGTGTATATAACTTGTATGAACACTCATCATATTGTATCACGCTTGATCGGTAATTTGATACGAAACATTTTAAGATTTTTAATGGAAACATATTCACCCCCTCTACGATTTCCATAATTGGTACCAGAGCCACGTCGCTCTAATTTTCAAAACAAATGGTTTTAAAAATTGAGTACGATCCATGTATCAAATTACCCATTAAGAGAGATTAAATATGAAAAGTGTTTTGTTGATTAACTTGTATTAGTTTTGATGTTATATACACTAATTATACTAGCTCGAGATAAAAATGATGCTTAAAATAAGTGTTATATGTTCGATATCAAATTCAAAAAGTTGTACACCTTTCCGCAAAGTCATAAAACAATTTTTTACAAAAATCGTAATTTTGAGTATCAGGTGGGCGGCCCCTTTAATTCCTGGGCGGCCCCCTTAATTTTAAGGAGACCACCTTTGAAAAATCATATAAAATCAACCGTAAGTCCGTAGAAGTCGTGTCACCCGCCATTTCGAAGAGAATTGAGTCTACTTTCATATAAAAATACTTCCAAGTATTTATTTCAAACTTAATTTAGTCAGAAAGGCAAAATACTACTTATTGTCCAAAACGTTGAGTCTCGTTTTAACGTAAAACTTGTATTTTGTCTTTTCCTTTCGAGTCGGACATTTCTAGTCGGTATATCTTTGAAAAATGGTGTAATTAACTTTTCAAAAATATTAAACTTGATTTTTGAAATGGGGAGGAAACTAATTTGTCTTCAAACAAAACCGAGCTAAGTATACATTGTTGTATCTAATACACAAAACTACGACAAGTACGTTTATGTGGTATGCTATGTGATTATGTGCACTTCTTTATATCTTAAGTTAGTAAAAATTATTAAATGATCGTTGCTACAAGGACATAATTTAAAACTATATAATCAACACTCAATAATTGCAAGTATACAATATCAAGCAGTTAAATGCGAGTATAAATGTAAAGAGATAAGTGAAAGGAAATGTAAACCGGACACGATGATTTATAGTGGTTCGGTCACGAAGCACCTCTTCGCCCTACTCCACTCCCCGAGTACCCAACTCGAGAGTTACTTCACTAGTCAACAAGCTCCCTTATGGCGGAGAAAACCGTAAACAACGTTGCTTACACCGATTTACAACACAAAGCTAAATGTCGAGTTCTAATCCTTAGCTAGGACCAATCTATACAACACGACTCACGATTATTCACGACTTCACAAACTTCACGACTTCTTCCAACTTCATAACTTTCACAACTTCGACACAACTTCACGACTTCACTCACCAACTCTACTTATATCACAACTATCTAACACAACTTGGTAAGATCACCATTATCTAACTACAATACACCCCATGATCACACATTGATCAGCAATTACACAAGTTTGATACACAGACTCGATCTATACATTGTGAATGTCAGACATGTCATGAATGCCCTAAGTAGCCGACATTACTTCGTATCTTAATGATAACGAAACGTTCTTCTCTTGCACCTCAATGATGGATATTGGAATCTACTTTTAAACAAACTCATAGTAAGTTAAGTAATCAACAGAAAAGGGTACTAAAAAGTTTACGACCTCTCAGTGAAACATTGATGCAAAGACGTCTAGATAAATCATCTGTGGAAACAGTCCGGCTATTTATAGGAAGAAAAAATACGTTATTTTTATTTGAGGACGGTCCATTTTAATTAACACACAAGGCGGTCCCTTAAAAAATTTATAAAGGTCGCGGACAATAATTATCCCCTTAATTTAATTAACAAGGCGGGCCGCCATCTTTCAGACGCTCTATTTTTTATTGTCCATTAGTAGCGGAATGTTATTTTCTGGAAACTTAGTCCTAGCTGTTTCAAGGTGGAAAATTTGATTCCAAAATATATATTTATGAATCTAAAACATCATTTCTAAAAAATACAAAAATGTCTTTGTATATGTTTTTTAAAAATGTTTGTATTCCCATTTTTATTAAAAAATATAAGAGTTTGAAAATATACAAATAAATTTCTGATCTTCAACAAATTAAAGGTTCTTTTTTTCATACTTTAGTGATGTACGTCGGTGCGAACTAAATTATTTGGTGCTTGAAGAAACATGATTACTTCGCCAAAATTAGTTGACCGTATGTATTGAATTGAATTTGTGAAAATATACGAGTACACAACGTTACATCCCACTCATACGTTATGTGTTATAAGCCCTTACATTACTGATATCATCCACCAAAACATGAGAGAAACGTTATAGGAATTCTAAACTCTCGAATATTTCTACCTAACAACTAGCAAAAAAAATTCTCCCGTCCACAGCGATACAATGAATATCTTGCGTATTTCTAATGCTTTGAGAGAGTCGCTGAGTGAGTACAAGGCAATAGCTAAGTGTACGAGGGATTTGATACACGCCTTAACTTAATTCACTGTTTTAGACGGCGTATTGTATATATTATTTAATCAGTCATTCTCGTAAGAAACTTTTGCATACTCTAAAAATCACATGAAATATGTCAACCGTGCAGTCACTTAAGACTGGTCGAGCTTACCGAAAGTCGTTTCAATTTCAAAAGTTTTACCCAAAATGGAAAGCAAAGATAGAAGAAAAGAAATAATAATATCCCAAGAATTTGAAGAAGTGCGCGCACTTAATCATCATTGTGCGCCGCACCTTACCACTAAATCATGAGAGGCCCTGAGGAGGCTGACTGATGTGACCGCGTGGTGTATCATAAGAGTGGGGGGTGCTGCGGCCGTACTGTGAAAAATGGGAATTAACGGAAGAATGAACCGACTTAGACAGAAGGCGCCGCTCTTATAAAAATTGTGGCGCCACACTTCTGGCCTCGCAAACCTATAATAAAGGTCTTTTGAGCCATTCAAGACTCATCTCACACACTTCAATATACAAAATCTCTCTTAATTCTCAGTAATCTCTGATTTTTAGCATAATTAGGCGAAAAGACGAAGAAGGTTTATAGTAGTTAGTAAAATAACGGTTTATAAGATCCGATCTACATGTTAATCGGTTTGTTTATACTCATAGCCTATCCGATCTTGTATGTTTTCTTATCAATCTATCACTTGTTATTATAATCTCCCGTAAGTCATGAGAGGCTATCTCTCATGACTACTCGTGATGTTAATATATAAAATAAGTTTTGGTATTATTAATCTTGTTAATCTATAACGTTACATTTGCGATCCTATCAATATCTAATCTTGTTCACCTTATTCTTCAACTTTTGATGTAACACATATACGTATATGTCAAAGACCCGTTGGGTTTATTAGTTTTAAAGATTTTTCTAAGGTCTTTATCGTTTGGTTGAGAAATCACTCTCTTATTTGATAACAAAATAATTTGATAAAATATAATTAAATTATTTTCGTGACACATCTTATTTAAGTTAACAATATAAGTCTTAAGTTTAAAACAAGTTAATTTGATGAAACGTGTTTTAACGTAAAACCTATTTATACAGTAAGTCCCGAATTTGAAGACGTATCATTCCACTGCTTAAGCATTATATGAAACTATCCGAGTAGTCATACTCCTTTATTATTGAAATCATCATCAATTATATCTCATCTGAAAAATAATTAAGATTTTTCTTAAAACTCGCGATTATACAAACATAATCAAATCCCTGTGGATGACCTGGTCTTACTTGTAATATTATACTACATACGTAGGTTATACTTTACCCGTGTGTTCCCATTTAATAATCGGTAATTCTAGTCTTATAAATTTAAAGCTTTTGAAACACATCAAACGTGTTGGTTGGAGTGAGAAGCAGTTTGTAGGTCCTGAGATTGTGCAAATTACATCAGACATGGTGGCAATTGCAAGAAAAAGGTCGAGGGTAGCACGTGAAAGACAAAAGAGCTACTCTGACCAGAAGCACCCACCTATAGTGTTTGAAGTAGTTGGATCATTGTAATGCGCTGACAGTGTCACCTCGAAGTATTATCAATTTCGGGAATTCGGAAAGTAAGTCCACATTGTTATTGGATCAATTTCAAATGGCAACGAATTGGGGAGCAAGATTACAAGTTGGAGTTACCACCAGAACTGAATGGAATTTATAACACCCTGTGTTTTCAAGTCATTGACGACGTCGATAAATCTACTACTTATTTTTAGTGTCGTACGCGTTTGCTTGTAATTTCATGTATTAAGTAAAATCGCGTAAGCTAAAAATTTGCGTTCAATGTAAACGGGCATCAACAATTAAGCGTTTACATCAATCAAGTATTAAATAATTATTTTGAGAATAATTATGGTCTTGGTTTCATTTATGTTTATCGGAACACTAAAGTTGTATACGTTTTCAGCGATTAATTGCGTTTAGCATTCCCAGAACCACCAAACTTTCAGCGCTTCAATAAAAAAAAAATACCCACTTTTATACCCAATACATGAAAATTAACTCAAAAAATCAATATATCTTGCCATAAGCCTAATTCAAGGCCAAAATATTTAAAGAAGATATCAAATTGGTCAAGATTGTCTTTTGTACATTTTCTACACCATTAAAACCACCCATACCTTGTTCCCTTTGACCAAGAGTCTTCCCTAAGACCCTCTCTTTGTCTCTTGACTAACTATTGCAATCTTTTGACTCTCCTAACTCCTATATGTACTAGTATGCAAGAGATAGAACACATACATGCAAAATACTTTAGTAAAAATCAAACTATCCTCCCCTTTTACCCTCTTTTATCCCACGGCTCAACCCACCCCTATAAACTATCCATACTAAATTTTTCTATCACTTATTTACACATTCCCACATATCATATCTAAGATGTCCTAATTAATTTCCAATATTGGTTAAGATTTACATAGTGTTTGGACACGCATAAGAAACAAGATTTTGAGTTTCATATTAAAAAAGGGTTTTTTCATAGCTTGAAAGATTTGGATTTTATTCTAAACAAGGGGTTTAGATACATTGAGCATCATCATCATAACACCATCAGGTCATCTAGAAACCCTTTATTTCTTCAATATTCATTTTATGCATAATAAGTTCTATGTAGCTTGAATCACCAGTAGGATTTTTAACATGTAAATGGAGTTGTTACTTGTAATGAACATGTTTTGCACACCTAATTATATATGTTGAATAATGCTAATAAACATGTTAATAAGGGATGAGAAAGTATGAACCATATTAAAGTTGGTGTAAAAATATTAACCCAACAAAAGTAAGTAAGGTATAAAAGCAACCTTAAAAAATGGAATCAACAAGGTCACTCAAAGATTCTGTCCAAAATTACGTATATATAACACATTATTTATGTTTTATAAAAGTAGTATAGGATTCTCGACATGCATCCCACCACCGCCCACACCCCCCCCCGAAAAGGTAAGAAACTTGTCAAACGATTATACCGAAAAATAGAGCGAACACGAGTATATATTACGAGGTATAAAAAATCCAGCATTTGTTAAGTTTAATGGTATCTGTCAGGAGTTTAAGATGGTATTTTGCGGCACTTTCGAATACCGTTTCGCTTCAGCCGAAACATGAAAGTCGTTCGGAAGGTCGTATACTTCCCCGCGAGTTCTATTAAGTCTAAAAGCGAGATAAACGGTCGTAAGGCGGGGCTAATCTGGCTTTTTGTAATTAAATACACTTGCAATCAGATCCTGATGCGAGGCTTTTCGCCCATTTCGGTCGATTTCGTGTCTCAGGACAGAACTGGAAAGTGTTCAAAATATCGTTTCGTATAAATTCTCTTTAGAACCCGAGCATGAAAATGTGATTTAGCTGGTCATTATAGTCGGTCAACTTAGAAAATAAACTATACCCTACAGAGAAACAATTAACTACCATGAGAAACTATAACTACAGGAGTAACGAAAATACAACCATAGTAATAAATATAACATACAATACTACAACACTACCATGAGTAACTAATATACTACTAGTTAGTAATAACTAAACTACCAGAAGTAACTATATACTAACCAGTAGTAATACTAAACTCCAGAAGTAACAACAACACTACCAGGAGTAACTAAAACTAACCATTATTAATAACTATAATCTACCAGAGAGTAAACTACAACACTACAGGATTAACTAATATACTACCATAGTAATAACTATAACTACCAGGAGTAACTACAGCACTACCAGGAGGTAACTAATATACGACCAGTAGTAATAAACAATAACTACCAGGCAGTAACCTACAACACTACAGGAGTAACTAATACCCACCAGGAATAACTAAATTACATTATTCAGATATTATAAATGTTTTAACAATTATAAATATTGTTTCTCACTCACAACAATTTAGAATGGTGATTACTAAATAACTAGCATAGGTATATGATTACTCTATGTTATTAGTACTAACAACCTAAATAAATAGGTGCTTTGACGATTTGCGTGACGATTATTTGTGATATTTTATTTATCTGAACTCAATGTGAGTTCATAACCCATATTTTTACTATTTCAATGTTTTATAACTTTGGGTGGAAATATGCTTGTTTATAAATTGAACGCAAGTTGGATGATACAGGTGCCTAAGTAGTCGATAACCCAAGTTGAGCCCTTTAATCATAGAACTGTCAAATGCATAGATGTAGTTTGTTATATTACATTATGTGGAGCGCGAATGTTATGAATAGATCTATTGTGGAAACAGACCTCCCCGTTCGGCGTTGACTAGCTATCACCAGGAACGAAACGTATAGCATGTCGAATTTAGGGAGTGTTTTCGGTTGAGACACTAATCGGGCAGAAATGCAATATAAATTATTATATGCAAGAAAGATCGTTCGAAGCTTCAGTGTCATGAGCTTATGAAAATGTAATCTGGTTTTTGTGATAATTCTCAAATTTGAATTTTTTGCAATAAACACGGAAAGTCTCTGCAGTCGACTTGCTATTATATTTGCTAACGCTATGAATTCACAACATTTTTTTACAGTTCTAAAAGCATAGATTCAGGTGTCTCATAAGGCACGAGTGCCAAGGATACCAAAGGTGACACTTTTGATTACACGCTAAAGGATTTGGATGTAATAATTTTGGACAGTAATTGTCAATCTTTTGTAAACAACATTCTCTGAACAAGTAAAGCTGCATGCTTTGTGTAACATGTCTTAATATTAAATCCAATGTAACATTTTTTTTAAACGACATTCTGTCGTTTCTTATATAAGTATCTTGTGCAATGTTATTGATTGAAATAACACGCCCCGGTTGATACTATTCCGCTGCGACCCATTTTGGGGTGTTTACAGATTGGTAACGAAGCCCAAGGGTTAAAGAGAACCAGGTCAAATTTTTTTGCTAGGACTATACCCGTTTTCAAACATATTGCATTCGATACAAAATGAAGGGTTATGTTACGGGACACACCACTATTTTTGGTTTCATATTATTTTTACTACATGCGTTACATGATGCATATCGTGTTCATATTATATACGATAAGTTTACAATGAGTGGTATATTATATATAACAACGATGAATTGCCCATTCTTTCGCACAACTCACAATAATATATATAAGGGCTATTTAAATAAATATGGAATATTTCTTTAAGGCAAGATAGTACGATAAGCTCGTAGTCCTAAGCGATACCTAAACATTAACTATCGAATATGATACCTTACCATCATTCATTTATCCAAAGTGCATACTCGTATTACCATACCACCTTATATAATATATTTATAATAAGTTAAGTTTTGCTCGATGCCAGCCGTTTAATGTTTCGATATCGACGATACCTAACACGTTTCGTTTATATAAAATTCCGAGCCATGGAGATCCTGAGCTTCTTTTAAATGAGGAAGATAGATGGACCAATGAAGGATCAACCTCACATATTGATGCTCACCAACAACCCTAATCACCATGGGGGGGGGGGCGGGGGGGGGGGGGGGGGGGGGGGGGGGGGGGGTCTACATTGCTGACTCCGACCCGGAAGAGGAAAAGGAGGACCCTGAGGAGGATCCTGCTGACCGATCTCCGACGGATGAGACAATTATGATAATGAGTCATCCTGATGAGACAACGATGATGATGATGTTGAGAAGATGAGGAGGACGGGGAGAGAAGGAGCACCTAGCTCCGCCGACCTTCTGCTGTACCTACAGATATTCCTGACCCTCCCGCTGAGAATACAGAAGCATTTAAGACTGATTAGTCTGCTTCCACACCACCTCTCCACACCAATCATCTTGACTTCCGAGAGCCAAATCTCGTAGCAGTACGGATGTCAATTTAATAACCATACTCTACGATCACCATCTACTGAGGCATGCATTACCGATTTTGCTGCTGCACTACCTTTATCAGCACAAAGAATATTAAGTCACTTAAAAAAAAGAATTAAATAATATAAATAAAAAACATAAAAAGGCTAGCATCTAGAATCTTGAGAGGCACCCTGGCCCGTAGACAAATAGATTTGTCAGTATAGCTTGTTTTGTATTATATCCCACTAAGCTTGAGAAATACTCGGTTGGTAGTGTTAATAAAAAGCATGAGTTCTCTTTTACCTCATTAAACCGATGTATAATAATAACCTTAACGCTGTTGTGTTACTGATCAGCTACTGTACGATGAGATTTATTTTCCATGGTTCGTGTTATCTTTAAATCTAGGCATAACGTGGTCTCAGGGGCGGGTATGACCGGTAGTGTAGTGGAGTTGGTGATCACGGAGTGTCCCCAATGATTTTCCCCCTTAATAAAACTTCATATACCATTTTGTTCCCTGGTGATTTTCAGAAACAATGACACCTTTTAAGCAAGGGATGAGAGTTTGAGGAAATTGTATCGGTTTGTATCCCAGCGAGTGTCTAATGCTTTTGAGGCTATTGCCATTTATGAGACGAAAACCAACATGACCCGTAAGTCAATAAAGCCAGATCGACAACAAGAATGCAGAGGTTAGCAGAGATGCTACAACAAGAGAAAGTGGGAAGGTAACCACAATTGGCAATGTACTGTAAGGGCGGGAAATACAAGAATGTTGGCCACAGACCCGGAGTGTAGTGAAATCCATTGCTGCTAGGAATCACCGAACTCACACCTGTTATGAATTGTGGAGAGTACTGAGACACTTCATGAAAGAGTAAGTGTCCCAGATAGTTGAAGTTATAGAAATGTTGTGGACAAAAAGACAGCACTCTTTACCGAACGCCAGGCTAAAACAAGAGGAAGTCGAATAAACACTTTCCAAGAACATTCAGAACCAACACAGCCAAACAGAGGGCAAAATACTGGCAAGCTTACGCTGCAGTGCACAGAGAAGAAGAAATATTTACGGCGGGTCAGCCATTGTGTCCCAATTGCAACTATCAACAGATGGTCTATGTGCTCCCAAATGCCACAAGGTTGCAACATAGTGGGCCATCTGGTCCGTACTTGTGAGACCTACAAATGACAATACCTACTAACACCAAAGAAGCACGCGGACAAGTCAGAAGGGTTAATGCTATGAATATGGAATCAAGGGCACTACAGAGGGATTGCCCAGAGCGAAAGAACCAAATATGAGGTACTGAAGCACATGGAGTGGGGCATATCCTTTAATAGGAGGAAGACACCGATCAAGACCCAAACAACATTAAAGATAGATCCCAAAGCTTAAAAGTGAAAGTTGTCTCGCAATTAAGCCTAATAAATCCCAACCTATTGAAACAACAAATCCAAAAACACCATAGAGAAACTCGTTTAAAATCACAAAGATAATTAATGTTTGAACTACAGATAATTCAAATAATCTCATTATAACATATTAGTACAATAATACACTATTTACCTAATTAACACTTACAAACTACTCTACACGAAATCATTAAATAATAACTCTAGATGACGAACATGAGCACCTGCATCGATAGTCCCACAATATAATACAATGCCCTATCAAACCATGTAAAAAGTCAGGAAAGGTACCAAGCCGTGCTAGAGTATACACTCTAAAAACCTTCTTGTTAAGGAAACAAATTTTCCTACTTTCTAACATATAAAGTGTGCGTATTCATAGAAATCACGTTTACTATTGGAAAACGAATTAGTAACCATATCAGACTAAGCAGACCTTCTCTCCGTCCGTTACTATAAAGTTGTCATCATCTTATACCAAATCCTAAACCAGATGGCCAAACACATTACTAGATTTAGCCAATGACAATATCGTGCAATCGGAATTTGATCGTCCATTAGAGAATTTAATAAATCACCTTTAGCCCTAAAATTATGGTGCCTAATCCTGAATATACATATATCAAATAAAGTCGGTCGGATAGTTTTGCTAGTCGATAATCAGGACCTATAAATACTCCCTCCATACTTCCATGGAGGGGTAGGATCACATTGTACAGTGTGAGTGCGTGTGTGGTGTCCTTTTTCTCATAATAAACCACACAAAACACAAATAACTCCTTCATCTCTTTTTTCTTCTTCTTCTCTTTTCTCTCTTTTTCTCTCTAATAATATGGATACTTTTCTTTTCCATTTTACCAAGCCTCCGGATCCGTTGTTCTAGACGGTGAATCTATGTAACAATTGGTATCAGAGCATAGGGGGAATCCGTGTTGTTTATCTACTGATTATTGTGGTTAAACAAGATCAAATTCGTGGTCAAAAAGAAGTCAATAAAAAAAGATTCAAACCTGAATTTGTGCATAGATTGTGTGAAAGAATTATGTATTAAAGCAAGGATCTAGGGCATAGGGTAGCTAATTGTGCAAGATAAAATCAAGTTAAGAGGTCAAAAAAGGGTGAGTTATTGGGGGATACATTTTTGGTGGAAAAAATCGTATTTTTCCGTCGTTGTGTTTTGACTCTCTTGTAAATAAAAATTCATGTTGCGTTTTGATTTCTTCTTGTTGCGTTTTGACTTCCTTCTTGTTGCGTTTTGACTCATTGCGTTTTGACTCATTGCGTTTTGACTCACTGCGTTTTGACTCATTGCGTTTTGACATTGGTTGCGTTTTGACTCATTGCGTTTTGACATTGGTTGCGTTTTGACTCATTGCGTTTTGACATTGGTTGCGTTTTGGTTCACTGCGTTTTGATTACAGGTTGCGTTTTGACTAAACGTTACTCTGCCTAATTTTTTATTCATTGCGTTTTGATCAAGATAGTTGCGTTTTGATTAGAGGTTTCATTGCGTTTTGACTAAAGTCACTGCGTTTTGACCAGTGAAATCCCATATTTTGAAACCCTGATTAGAGGTCGATCCGCGCATCAGGTGGGCATGTGACCGACTTTGGGCATATGACCGAATTTGGGAATATTATAATCAAAACAAGAACAACAAACAAACACCACAATCAAGAATCAAGACTCATAAAACACAATCAACCATAACAACACACCACACAAACAACAACACTTAATCCCAAAACGATCCTGAAAAGATTCACTTAAATGACATAGGCTAGAGATACGGATTACGATAGACATGGACACTGAGTTGATTTTGGTATCCCTTATTTACAATTGAAAGTTGGAATTTCCACAAGGTCTACTTATTTCATCATCGAGACTTTCTTCTAAATTTCTGTCGATTGATGACTTGCTAGAACGATAAATTAATGATTAAGACTTGATTATCTATTTTCCAGCGTCAAGGGTGTGGTTGATAAGACCTGGACAACTATCAGCTTAAAAGGAGTATACGTTGTAATACTCCATGTGTCACAACGCAGATGTCGAATGTGATAATTTCAAGAGGTGTTGTACTTCTTATACTTTTGATGGAGTATAAGGTACTTAGAGATTTTCTTCTGCACCGTTCTTCAATCAACAATAGTGCAAGATTAAGTAACAAATTTGGGGGATTTTACTTCAGTTTCAAGTTTGATATATCGGGTTTACTTCACCAAGTGATCACAACAATAGCTTACAGAATACGAGGTTGGTAAGTTAGCCAGAGAGTTTAAAGGTTGAGATGTAATCAGCACTTCTCACGGGGTATTTTTAGTGCAATTCCAAGACATAGATACTTCAAGTCCTAAGCAAAATCTTCAAAGTTCTACGATTAATTCATTCACAAGACCATGATTATACCAAGTGTTCTTGTATTCCTTGCTTCACTCCACTACTTTCTGAAGTCATGAGGGTAATGATTCTTTTGTTTATCAAGATTTGGCCTTATGAACAATAACTTTCTCGAGTATATGAACGTACTCGACAATGATGCATCCGAGAGTTCGCAACACATCGGGGGATGGGGGGGGGTGTGGGGGAGGGAAGGGGATGGGGGGTTGGTAGATGCTGGGTGTGGGGTGGCGTATTTTCTTTATTTTTTACTTGACCTTGAAGTAACCATGTCAACTTCCAGGGGTAAGTTTGTTAGCCCTAAAATGTTTAGTATGTTTAGTGAAGTATAAGCAAACGTGAGAAGCAACAGTTTGCTATTTTCTCGCAGCACCCCTGAACGCATATCCACCAAACCCTGATGACAAGAAGCGAGTGACGATGGTTGTGGTTTGACTTCTACAAAAATTCCGCTTTGCACTTTGATACAAGTAGAAGATTGTTCAAGCTAGCATAATGTTTACAGAATCTTGCTTAAGAAAGGGATGTTGTTTAGGGGGAAGTCGATTTCAGAAACTTCGCCAAAAAGGATCTATGAAGAAAGATATTCAAACATGCTGCATTGGATGGGGGAAGTTTAATCCAGTACAATGCCATACTACAACGGTTTTCAAGAACAAGTTATGAAAGACAATGTAAGATCCAGGCTGGAATACAAGTTTTAAGACGAGGAGAACTCATAAGACAACTTCAGCTGTGGAACGCTTTGTCAGACTAATAATACGTTTATATTTGTACTTGTTAGGAACATTGTAAGTAATTCCGTATGTCCACATATTGGGGGAAGATTGTTAGCCCTAAAATATGGTGACTAATCCGGAATTACATTTATCATTTATAGTCGGTCGGGTTAGTTTAGCTAGTCGATATCGGGACTATAAATACTCCCTCCATACATCCAAGGAGGTGTAGATAGTTCACATTGTAAAAGTGTGAGTGTGTAGAGTGTTCCTTTTTCCTCTATAAATCCACACACATACACAAATACACCTTCTTCCTCCTTTTTTCTTCATCTTCTCTTTTCTCTCTTTTTCTCTCTAATAATTATGGATACTTTTCTTTTCCCTTTTAACCAAGCCCTCCGGGATCCGTTTTTCTAGACGGTAAATCTATGTAACAATCCACCCATTTCAATCCTAAACTAATGCCTGTAGAACTTGGTAGTTTCGAGGCATATAAATCGGTATGGATTTGGTTGCGAAGTACCAAGCGGTCATTGTGTAACCGAGAATATTGTTCCGCATCCCTAGAGAAATGAAACCTTAATCATACACAGTGACGTAAGTAACCAGGGAAATGTGACACTATTAAACATCATTTCGTGCACTAAAACGCAGAAGTACATGGAAAAAGGATTTCCTATCTTTTTGGCACATGTCACTGCAAAGGAGGTAGAAGGTACAATTCGGTGAAGAATCGACTATAAAGGATGTGCCAATAGTTTAGAGACTTACCTGAAGTATTTCCTGAAGGACTTTGACGAGGTCATCCTCCGACTCCCACATAGTGGAGTTTCAAATTGGATTTGTTACCTGGTGCTGCACCTGTATAACGGGGCACCTTATCGATTGGCGCCTTCTGAAATGAAAGAGTTATCGAAGCAACTGAAAGAGCTGTCCGACAAAGGCTTTATAAGACCCAGTTCCTCACCCTGGGAGCTCCGGTCTTGTTTGTCAAAAAGAAGGATGGATCATTTCTATAGTGCATTTACTATCGGAATTAAACAAACTGACATTGAGAGAACAGTTATCCACTCCCTAGAATTGATGAAAGTACTTGATCAACTTCAAGGGTCGAGTGTCCTATCTCGAAGATCTACCAAAGAGGTACATGTTATCACCAACTAGGGGGTTCGAGAAAAAGACATTTCGAAGCCTGCCTTCAGAACTCGATACGTCCCCATTATGACTTTCAAGTTAATGCCGTTAGGTTTGACAAACTCACCAGCCGTATTCATGACCATATGAATCAGGATGCAAACCAATGATCTGGATAAATTCGTGATTGAAATTACTGACGATATTCTGATATATTCGAAGAACATAGCACGAACACAAAAGCACCTAAAGCTAATTTTAGAGAATGCTTAAGAAAGAGTAGTTTGTATTCCAAATTTTTTTTCCCAAATGTGAATTTTGGATTCCCAACAGTACATTTCCTCGATCACATGATCGAATAGTGAAGGAATTAATCATGTGGATCAAGCCAAGATTGAATCTATTTAAAGAATTTGACATCTCCAAAGTCCGCCAACGGAGGATTCGTCAATTTTTAAGGTCTTGCTGGGTATTGATCAAAGAATCACATTAAGTGTTTTCAAAGATTCGCCATCCAATGCCTAAGCTTACTCAAAATAAGATCAAGTTTGAGTGGGGCGAAAACAATAAGCAGTTTTTCAACTGTTGAAGCAGGAAATTGTTCAGTGCACCCTCCATGCCTTACCGAGGTGAAGCTAAGATTTTCATCACGAACTGCGACGCATTACAGAAGGTTTGGGCTGCTGTTGTTGATGCAAATAGAAAAGGAAAATCTTTATCATCACACCAATTGAAAATTCACGAGAAGAACTATACGACTCATGATTTGGAACTTGGAGCAGTAGTGTTCGCTCTTAAGATTTGGAGGCACTATCTGTACGAAACCAAGTGTACAGTGTTCACAGATCATAAAAGCTTACAACACATTCTTGATCAGAAGGAACTAAACATGAGACAACGCCGATGGTTAGAATTGTTTTAGTGATTACGAAGGCAATAATCGTTTATCACCCGTGAAAAGCCAATGTCTTTCTGATGCTTTGAGCAGGAAAGAACGTAGAATACCACCGTTAAGGGTTCGAGCCTTAGACGTTACTATTATTTGGAACTTCCCAACAAATCTTGAATGCACAACTGAAGCAACGGAAACCCAGAGAACATCAAGAATGAAGATGTTGGAGGAAATGTTGGTTTAAAACAAAAAACCAGAGGCGATTAGTACCGGAAAAATTTTGAACCCCGTGCGGATGGAACCAAGCTCAATGGCAGGAGTTTGCTACCAATGTTATGGCATTTCGCGGACGAGTGATCATGCACGAGACCCACAAATCAAAATACACTATACATCCAGTCGCTGACAAGAATGTACCAAGACATGAAAAAGCTATATTGTATGGCCCAACATGTAAAGCCGATTATCACTACCTATGTTAAGCAAAGAGTGTTTGACCAAGTGCCAAGGTTAAGGCTGAACATCAAAGGCCGATCAGATGTTGGTACAAACCCAAGAAAACCTGAATGGAAGTGTGACAACATCACTAAGGATTTTGTTACGAAGCCTTCCTAAGAGCGTCGCAAGGCTACCGACACCATTTGGGAGATTGTTTGACCGACCTTACAAAGTCTGCGATCTTCACACCGATGAGAGAGACTGATCCTTTGATAAACTAGCAAGAATGTCCCTAATGTTAGGTGGTCACGAGACTGGAAAACCTTCTAAATACAATTATGATCGTACCCGAGATACGCATCATAATTCTAGAGGTCACTACAGAACGCTTATGGGTACTAATTTGGATATGAGTATCTTGTGGACCATCCACAAACAGACCGGCCAAAAGCGTAGAGGACCACTACAAACACTCGAGGATATGCTGCGTGCTTGTGCACGATTCTGAAAGTTTGGTTAACCATTTACCACCTGTTGGTCGAGTTTTCATACAAAAAATAGCTATCGCGCCACATCATGCGCACCATTCCGAAGCACTATATTGGACGAAATTGTAGTTCATCTGTTTTGTTGGATCGAAATTGGAGAAGCTCAAATCCTCAATCCAGAACTAATTCAAGAAACAACTGAGAAAATCATCCAAATCAAGTAAAGGATGCAAGCCGCTCGTGATCAACAGAAGAGTTATGCCGATCTGAAGCGTAAATCGATGGAATTCCAAGTCGGGGATAAAGTTATGCTTAAAGTTTCGGCCTTGGAAAGTGGGTCGACTGTTTTGGCAAACCGGTGTGAAGATACCCCATAGTATGTTGGACCTTTCAAGGTGTTAGAGAAGGTTGGAGAGGTTGCTTACAAGTTCGAGCTTCCTGAAGAGCTGAGCAGAGTTCATAATACATTCCATGTGTCCAACCTGAAAAAGTGTCATGCCGACGAACCATTAGCCGTTCCATGGATGGCCTTTATCTTTAATGACAAAGGCTTCATTTTGTTGAGGAACCATTAGAATAGTGGGCCTGAATGTTAAACGGTGAAGCGTAAGTCGGATCCCCATTAGTACCTATAGTGTTTGAAGTAGGTGATCGTGTAATGCTGAAAGTGTCACCGTCGAAGGGTATTATCAATTTCGGGAAGCGGGGAAAGTTAAGTCCACATTTTATTGGACCATTCAAAGTGTTACAACGAATTGGGGAGCAAGATTACAAGTTGGAGTTACCACCAGAACTGAATGGAATTTATAACACCCTGTGTTTTCAAGTCATTGACGACGTCGATAAATCTACTACTTATTTTTAGTGTCGTACGCGTTTGCTTGTAATTTCATGTATTAAGTAAAATCGCGTAAGCTAAAAATTTGCGTTCAATGTAAACGGGCATCAACAATTAAGCGTTTACATCAATCAAGTATTAAATAATTATTTTGAGAATAATTATGGTCTTTGTTCATTTTATTTTTATCGGATACGTAAAGTGTATACGTTTCGCGATAAATTGCGTTTAGGCATTCCCAGAACCACCAAAACTTTTCTGCGCTTCAACAAATACCCACTTTTATACCCAATACATAAAATTAACTCAAATATATCATATAT
>BQNB010027246.1:0-57814 GCA_026074375.1 Tanacetum coccineum | reverse complement strand
TTTTTTGTAGTTTTTGTGGGTTTTGGGGGTTTAACCACACCGCACCATTACTTATGACTAATATAATTTATGTGGGTTTTTGCGGTTTTTGGTTTACAATGTTGGTTTTTTCGGTTATAACAATGCATATATTTAATGTAAACACACACATCACTTATACCTTATAAGAATATTAATGATAATGTGAAGTAGAAGCCTTATAACACATATAAAATAATCAATGTGTCATTTTTCGATTTTAAATAATCAATGTGCGGTCGGTTTTACGGGTAAAACCGCAACCGCACCGTATTTGCGGTTTTTCTTTTTTCTTAAAACCGATCCACCAGTTTTTGTCATGGTGTGTTTTTTATGGTGTGTTTTTTATGGTGTGACTTTTTGTGGTTTTTGCGGCTTTGCGGTGCGGTTTCTGCTCACCCCTATAAAAGGGTATGCTTTTATTAGTCAACCTCTGACAAAGTTGTTGAAGAAAAATGCTTTGTGTGGATGTGTAGTATAAAATGCACAAGTCAAAATTATATATAGAAAGGATTAATCCCGTGAAAAATTTCTTTCCAAATTACTTCTCAGAACAAGAGAACATAAAGGATAAAATCTCACTTAAGAAAACCAATACGTAATAATTTTAACCGGGAAGATATTTGTACTCTCGGTCGATACCGCCAACGAATTCCGTTACTTTAGATTCGTGAATAATTCGGATTCGAGTCAAGAATTGATAAAGGATTTTTGAATTTTGAATTACACTACAAATTTAATAGCACAAACTAAAAACAATTAACTAGCACGAAATTTTAATACAAGAAAATTAAAAACGTGAGCTAAAACTGAAATTTAAAATCTAAAGCACTACTTTTAACAAATTTTATACCTAAAAATCACAAATTTAAAAAGAAAATTTTAGGAAAAGGAATGAGAATTTTTTAACTATTTTTGAATTTTTTATGAATTTCTAAAGAAAAATGAATTACTAAAAATAAACTTTTTCTAAAAATTATTACTAAAATTTTATTTTTATTTTTCAAAAATACTAGAATGAAAAAGAAAATTATTACAAAAAGAATTAGATTTTTCCAAACATTTTTTCTATTTACTATGAATTTTTAAAGAAAAAGAAATTACTAAAAATCTATTTTAATTTCTAGAAAATACAAATTTAACTGGAAAAATAAAGAAAAATGGTTTTTAACAACTAAAAAGGTGCAGAAATTTAATGGAACAAAAATGCCCAAATTTTATAAACCAATTGAACCCTAATTTTGCCAATTAAAACCTAAACCCTAATTTTATAAAACTAAAATTAAAAATATTAAAACTATTTTATTATACCTAAAAGACTAGGGTAGAAAGGGAAACAATAGAAAGTAAAGGGTAGGCGGGGTAATTAACTCGAATTTACACTATAGTGAAAACGGGTAACCTCTAACTATTAAGAAAGTACTAAACAGACCCTACGATTTGGCTTATTTTTGGCTTATTTAAAAAATGAGAATAAGCAAAAACTTAAAACTACAAAGTTAAACCTGAGCTTATACACTACAACTTTAATAAAAGCACTTTTGACTTTTATCAACTAGATAAGCTAGAAAATAAGCATCTAATACTGCACAACAGAAACTAAGCTTTTCCTTGAAATTTCTACTTTTTCAAACTTTGGCTTATTGCTAGCTTATTACTAAATGAAAATTAAAACTAAAAGAAACTATATGAAACTTAAGATGTATACTAGGGATTTCTAAAAAGAAATAAGCTGAAGGTTAACAAGATTAACAAGAAATTTGTTATTGAAAAGACTAAGATTCAGCTTAAAACTGTTTTTAAGCAAATCCTAATAAGCTAATGAGCTTAAAACTAAATCCTAAAAGCTTAAACTTTGAAAATAAGCTATACTATAAACCTTGAATAAACCTAGATAAAAGGATTTTAAAAATTACAACTAGAAAGTAGAAATCTAAAAGAAATAAGCTGAAAATCTAAGCTGCTACTATACTACTTTT
Source organism: Tanacetum coccineum (assembly GCA_026074375.1). Classification (NCBI taxonomy): domain Eukaryota; kingdom Viridiplantae; phylum Streptophyta; class Magnoliopsida; order Asterales; family Asteraceae; genus Tanacetum; species Tanacetum coccineum. The sequence goes on along the minus strand of BQNB010027246.1, from coordinate 55,817 downwards.
GCAGGAAAAATTAAGCTAGACTAAAAGCTTAAAATTGAAATTCAAATGATGACTTCTATTAAGCTAATAGAATACTAATAAGGTGCTTAATTCTAAACTCTAACTCCTAATCATAAGGGCTAAAAAATGGCTAGAAAAGTGATGAGCAACAACAGTACTAACTAAGTAAGTACTGTTGTTGCTGATATACTTGGTAAAAACCTTTAGTGCAGGCTAAATTTCTACTTTAGAACTCATGAACCATCTCACTAAATGTATCTAAGCTTTCATTAACCTAAATTGAACACTAGCATGTTGTAAATCACTAAACACTTAAAACTACTTGACCTTAAAACTGCCCTGGTGCTAGCAAGGGTTTATTAAGTTATAAATCTTAACAATCTACAAACTAAGGTTCAAATCTTCTTTAAAACTTATTCACTTTGATAAACTCAACTGTAAAAAGTGTTTTAATTAACAAAATTTGTTGACCTTTAAGAGTCAACCACGAACCTAACCCAAACACTAGTAAACCTAAACTGTCCAATCTTATTTTTACTTAAAATCTATTTTAAAACTAAAACTGCCTAAAGCTTATATCTACTCAAACTTAAACTAACCTAATAAAGCTATTTTAGTAATAAAACCTACAGCTTATTAAGAAGAATAAGCTAGTTTATCACTACCTTTTATATTACTATTTGACAATTTTCAAGTATGAGAAGCTTATGGATCCTAGCTATCACCAAAGTTTATATCATTATCATCGTTTAAACAAACTAAAACAATACTAAACAGATTACACAAGACAACAAAGACAGAAGCTACTTGGAATTAAGCTATGTATATGACTAAGATAAATTAGAAGTGAAACCCTAAAGTTTTTGTGTCTCAGACACTAGCAAAACTGTCTCTGAATAGTCTTTAAGTCAAAAACCTAATGGCTATCCTAGCCTCTAACCAAAGACTTAAGCTTCAATAAGCTGATTTGACTTATTACTCATAACTATCCAAACTTGATCAATATGAATTCTAATGAACAAAATTGAACACTTAATAGACTAAAACAGTATTTAAAAAGCCATTAACCAAATTTGAACAACTTTAGAACAGGAAAACAAAATAAGCTAAGAATGACTTATTGACTAAAAAACGCTTATTAACATGAAAAACTTTTAAATAAATCAACTCAAATAGCTTTATTGCTTAGAAATGAAGAGTACAAGTGAAGAAACAAGTAGTACAACTGAATTTAAAAGTTTAAAAGCTTAATTGAAAACGATGAACAGTAATCGAAAGCTTAAAAAGGAAAAATTACAAAGTAAACTGAAAAAATTAACTATCTCTAAAACTAACTAACTCAAATCGAATTAAGAGCTTGTATTTATAGTTGAGAGTCAAGAGAGTTTCAATCCTTTATAGCCGTTGATCTTTTCTCTTTGAATCCAAGCCGTTGGATCTAATTGGTGATGTGTTCGCACCAATTAGAACTCCCACGTAATGCAAATGATTGATATGGTTTTAATACGAGAGTTGGGGTGAGCTTGTAGAGACGGGAGAAAGGTTTTTGCAAAGGTGGGTTTGTTTCGGGTTTTGGGCGGGAAAGACGGTTATAGGTGGTTAGGGGAAAAATTGACCCTGGTGTTTGAAAACTTTGGCCTATTTGCAAAAACAGTCCTTGTGTTTCTTTCCCTCAATTGTAGTGTAAAATAAGTTTGAATGTTACACTTCTGGCACCTTGTGTTCAATCTCCTATTTTTCTCTTATAAACCAATTATCTAGCTTGAACATCTTGGTCCTTGGACTTTAAAACAATCCAAATGAGCCCTTAAACTGTGCAAACCTTAATCATTATGAATCATTTTTGACTTCAATTGGGTCCTTCATTGACTTCTTTTCTTGTTCGCGGCTATCCCTTGATATTGGATTCAAAACTCCATCTTGTACTTTTCCTTTTCGTTCTGTCGGTATTTATGCTTGTTTTGCTCTCTTTTGACTTTATGATCCGTTTCCTGCCCTAAGACACAAAAACCACAATTTCTATCTTTTTGGCAGTTTTCTGGCTTTTTATTGCAAAATCCCGGTATTTAAATGTTACAATTAACATTTATCAAAATTCCCCAAACTAAAGGATTGCCAGTGTCCTCAACGCAATTTAAATCAAACATACACTTTTGTAAACTAACAAGTTTCCAAACCCCTTGTTTCACCTTTTATGACTCCCCTTTTTAATCAACTTAAGCTTTTTCTCACATTTTATCTCAATGGAAAACACCTTAATGGCAATCATTGCAATTTTACAACCTTTTAGGGGTATCTCATTGAAATAGGCTACTCCCTGATTAATACGCACAAAAGAGGAAAATTCGTCTTCCCTGACTTTTCACTAACTAATCAGACAAGCAATTAAACCAGATCATTGTCATAAAATTCCCAAATGGTTAAGACACTTATACTTACACCACTTAGTGAACTTTGCACTCCCAAGAATAAATTAATGATTAAGATGTGTGCACACTTTTTAAAACTGCAATCAATAGATCAATTTATCTTTATAGTTGAAATCTCATCTAAGCTTTACACTCAAGCCTTGTGAGCTTAAATGTTAATAACATAGATAAACCTCGACTCAAAGCTAAAAGAAATTAGGAAACAAAACTTATAAATTGATTTAAGAAAATGAAATTTTAACCATTCTTTTATTTTCAATATACTATAAATTATTATTTTTCATAGAATTTGTTCTTATTTCGTACCTCCTACTTAGGCCTTTCTTCTCCCAAATATATATCGCATCAACACCCGAGTGTTCTTAGTTCGAGAACCCCCACGTCCTCTGCTAACGTTTGTAGGTTAATCGCGACAACACCTTTTCCTATAAAGCCTAGAATCCAAAGTCCCCTTATGCACTCACCACCTAGCCGCGCTCCCCCTAGTGATGAATGCCTACAACCTTGATTCCACGTACATAGTTTTAATCCTTAGTTGCACCCCCATCCGAGACTCACTCTCAACATAGGATAACGCCAACGACTAAAACTATATAATCTTTTTATTATTCTATTTTTGCGATGCTTCATTGGCACGAAAAATAATGCTTTTGCATTAGAAATGCTTCATTGGCATTCTTTTTATAATTATATTTTTGGTGAATGGAAAATTTTCACTTTAGAAAATCAACTTATAAATTTGAAACCAAAAATCTTACTTACATAATAAATGAATTACTTTCCAAAATGTAAGACTTTTCTAAAGACATTGGTTGCCTTAGTTAAATTAAAAAGAGCACACTTATGATTAGGTGTAGTTAAGAGCTTGTGGGAGTAAAAAGAACTCAAACAGCATATAAGCTTTAGGTTTTCCAACTAAACATTGCTTAACAAATACACTTATATATAACTACATCCATCTCTGTTTCTTCACATTTTAAAATCCAAAGCAATAAGTGTAAAAGCTTAGCCCCACCAAAGTAGTTAAAGAACTACATAGACATTTTCACCGTGGTCCAAGTCAACTCATTTCTGGGACGCAACGGATTACCAAAAGTGTGATTTTTCCCCAAACTAAGCTTCTATTACAGCAAAAATTAAAAAAAATTTCACTTCTTTCACAAAAAGGTAAACTCAAAGGTCAAAAAGGTTCGTGAGAATGCAGAGTCAATATCGAAGAGATTCCTTCCCAAACTAAAACGAAACATTGTCCTCATGTTTAAAAAAAGTCAAAAGGAACTCAAAAAACAAAAATTCCAAGGTCATGCCAAAAAATAGATGTTAGTTGATAAAGACAAGGATAAGAGATTTCCACTATGAAGAGAAAATGAAGACCAGCAAAGAAATTGTGGCATTGCTTGTTCTTTCCACAATATTGAATCCATGAATCCTCCCAAAATCCGGAAACCAGACAACAAGCATAAACCACCAACTAGAACATAAGAGAACAAGCCCTTCCCCTCTCATCAATTTTCATTGTTTAGCTCAAAAACGAGCTATAAACATCTTATTTTTATTAACCGAGTACAAGCTATACTCCGACCCCGAATTGATTTTATCCTTGGGAAGCAAAGAGAAAAATCAAAAGAAAATGCTAAGCATAGGGGTGCCTCCCACGCAGAGCTTGTTATTAAAAGTCCCCTTACTTTGACTCATTATCACAAGGTACATCATGGAGATAATAGTAGGAATGAAGAAATTCAAAGGTGAAACCTCCCCAAACTAGTATGAAATAAAGGATATACCGTAGCAATTTTTGATCCCAGGTTACAAAAACTTTTAGAAAAGAGTTTCAAGAAGAAAATTTTAACCCGACAAAGATTTGGTAACATGAAAGTCAATTAAGGGTGGTGGATGGGTCATAAACTTCAAGAGTCAAAAAAGTTTTAGATGGTGCAACTCTTTTGAACTCTTTCCTCAAAAGTATCCTTTTCCAAAAGTTCCATGAAATGTTATCCCCGGGTCAAATACCTCTCCCCAAATGTTCATGGGGAATAACATATCCACGAGGTTAAAATCCTCATAAAACACATAATCACATCCCAATAATAAGAGGTAATCTCAAAATGGTTTAAGGTTTCAAGGTCGGATTGAAAAACTTAGTACTCTTTTTTAGACTATATGTTCATCTTTTATGTTTCAAAATCCTGCTTATCTTTCTTTTCTAAAGATTCAACATTTTTATATCTTCCTTTGAACTCAGAGGAGTAATTGGTGAAAAGGATCATCATTAAAACTTCAAGCAATTTTTCCAAGTAAGTTACATCAATCGACGCACGCCTCATCATTATATTCATCATTTAAATCCAGTGTTTAAAGATTCATCATGTTTTTAAACTCTTGTATTCTTCATCAAGATTCATCTCACTTTCTTCAAAAAGGAGTAAAGAAGGATGATCCAAATGATAAAAGTGGAATCACCACTCTCGTTAAAGTCTAAGACTTTTAGAGCAATTTGCTAGATGCCTCAATAGAAATGAATTCCTCGTCGTCTTCAAAAAGAGGTTCAAATCACTCTTAAGAGTTCCCTTATGAACTCCACCTTAAGAATGACTCTCTTTCTCTAGAGGGAAAAGCAATCTTTTTTCAAAGAGGTTTAAAAAGTCTTTGAAACTTTGAAAAATCATCACAAAGACGGAAAATCACACTCTTTTCCAATTTTGGAACTCTCATGGATGGAAGGAGATCTTCTTTGTCATAATTCCTTGTTGGTATAAATATGTAAATCCTCATCCTCCCCCTATTGAAAGATTCCCTCAAGATTATTGTTTTGAAAGATGTGTGAAATTGCGACAATACGAAGCATTTGAGTGAATGAATAACTCTTCCTGGTGAATGATTCAAAATTATTTAAGTTTTGATGTAAAACAAGCCCTGTCTTCTAGCAACTGGTTCAGATATTTTTCTTAACTTCTTCGCTTTTGTTTGATAATTTCTCCCACAAGAAGTTCAAACTCTTCAATAATAGTAGATTGTGGGATAAAAGAATCATTACTCTCAGGTTCACAAACATCTTTGAACCGGTCATCATAAATGTCCATCATGTGGATTGACTCTTTGTCTTGACGACCGTCCGGTTTAAAGACTATTCTTTCCATACCATCCCTTATCACTAGCTCTTCCCCGTGGACGTCAATTAAGACCCGTGCGGTCCTTAAGAAAGGCCTACCAAAAATAAGAGGTACTCGATAATCACACTCAAAGTCTACTACAACGAAATCGGCCGGGAAAGTCAATCTTCCCACCGGGACCAAGACATCTCTAGCAATTCCTTTAGGAACACAAAGAGAGCAATTTGCTAGTTCTAAGGTCATCTGGGTAGATTGCAATGCGGGAAGGCCTAACTTTGTGTATACGGAGAATGGCATAAGGTTGATACTAGCACCTAGGTCGGCTAGGGCTTTGCATTTAAGCTCACTAAAAGTACACGGGATGAGAAACTGTCCGGGGTCCTCAAGCTTTTCGGGAAGCTTTTTGAGAATGATCGCCGAGCAATTTTCACTCACCGGTGTATTAGCCATCTCGTTTAACTTCTCTTTGTTCGACAACAAGCTTTTTAACATCTTTTGATACTTAGGCATTAAGATCAAAGCATCCGCCAAAGTAATGTTCACATGAATCTTTTTGAACATTTCCCAAAACTTTTGGATTTGTACTTTATCATTTTCACCTTTCTTTTCATACTCTACCCTAGAAGGATATGGAAGAGTTTTTGTTGGCTTGTTTGGTGGAGTTTTTTAGGCAGAAAAAACCTCTCCTTATCATTAAAACGACATTTCTCTAACCTCATCATCTTTTTCCTTCTCATTCATCCCCTTCTCATTATCTTTCAATGTATCTTTCCCTTTCCCATGGGTTACCCGAGGTTGGACGTTTGCAGTACTTTGTGAACTTTCGGGTTGCACTTTGTCCTTTGTCCACCTGGTTTTCCTAGCCTTCTCATTTTCCCGGATGGACATAAGAGGAGCTAGGGAGTAAAGGTTCCATCATAGGCAAACCACTCCTAGTTGTGATAGCCATGACTTCATTTCTAGGCATTAGAATAGTATTGCTTGGTAAAGTTCCTGAACACGATGCATTGTTTATTCCCCATCGTGCTTTTGAAACATGTTAAGCATCATATTTTGAAAATTCCTTTGCTCATTTTGAATTCATTTTTGCTCTCTTTTAAAATCATTTAAGTTCTTTTGCAAAATTGTCAATGTGCCAATCAGTTTACTTTTTTGTAGGCCCGAACCTTGAGTAAGTAACCGGTACTTTGAGAACTGGTCTGATAAGCTTGAGCTTGTTTGGTTAAGCCCAAGGTTAGCTCCATGTTAATCTGATTGGTTTTGGTTCACATTCCTAGTCACATTATACCCTTGGTTCCCCATTGATCCCTGGAGTTAGGTCTAAAGCTTGTATGGGTTTGAGTAAAAGCCCGTGGTCTGTGTAAGAAGCCACACTAGAAGGAGGGTACCCGGAATTTCCATTTTGAACAAAGTTACCAACCGCAGCGGCTTGTTGAAATTGTTGAAAATTGTCATGATAGACCGGGTAATCATTAGCTCCTCTAGTTAAGGGACAAGAACTACCATTATGATTAGACCCACAAGTAATACACCTTTCCTCCACCGCTTTAATCGGAGTGGGAGTAGGCACAAGAGCTTTCATCATGTTTTTCATCTCATTCATTTCATTCCAACAATCAAAGTCATCTTATCCTCTAATGCCAGCTCGCTCGGCATTTGTTGGAAATTCGAAGTTAATGATGAAAGACTTAGAAGAAATAGGAGGAGCATTCGTACTCACTCGCATCACCGCGTTCCGTGAACATCTAACTTTGCTATTCTCTATGATTTGTAGCCCTTCGTTTGGACTTTTATAGAGAAAATTGCCACCGGCAGCGGAATTAAGAGAATCTTTGATCATTAAGCTCATGAATTATAGCAATGTGTCTAAATTGGTGCATGAGCGAAAACCCATGTGAAGTACACTTCCTTAAATTCCTTGAACGCAACCCAAGCTACAGAAAGATTCTGAGCAATTTGTCGAAAATTCGTAATTATCATTTCCGAAATTGGTTCTTAGAAGGTAGGTGGAAAGAAAAAGTTGATGAACTTAGACCTAAGTTTATCCCATGTAAGAATAGAATTCGCGGTCCTTTGTCAAGACCACGTTTGGCAACCCGTCAGAGAAAATGGAAAAGAAAAAGTTTGATGTGGTGTTAGGTACATCCGGGTACCTTTGATTATTGGTTATGCTCTCAAAATGACGAATAGGAGCATAAGGCTCCACATCAGTATTACCTCCTCGAAAAATCGACTTTGAACAAGATTAATGAAGAGGATTTTTAGTTCAAAGTTTGAGCATTGATGAGTGAACAACTATAGCAACTTTCAAACCCCTCCGGTGGAGCTTGAAGTTGCTCGGCCATAGGTTCGATCTTCGGCCACTTTTGAATCCGAAATTTATCAACAATAAGGATTGGCCTCTTTGTTGTTGTCGAGAACGCGACGGATACGTCTATCGAATTGTGTATTCAATGGAAGAACGATGCGCATGCACTAGTGAAAATAAAAAAATTGAGATTAAGAAGATTATTTTTGGGGAAATTTACAATTTTTAGTTTTATTAGGAAGGAAAACAAAAAGAATTTTTTTTTGGCAACCGTTAATTACAAGCTTCACGATAAGTCTCCAAGATTACACACAAATGAGCGGAAAGGCTTAGCGAGGCGCAATAATTATTAACAAGTAAGCGAGTCACCTTTCCTCTAAACTCACCTTATAGTTTTGTAACTCAAAGGTACCGTACCTCACAAGTAAACTCACGATTAATTTTGTTGTTTATTGAAATGGTTTAAGATGGATAGCTAGTATCCAAATTTGTTTATTATATTTTTGTATTTTTAACTAATTCGATAGGAATCGAATTAATGAACGTTTTGTATTTTTATTTATACAAAAATAGCAAAGTAACTTCCAAAGGAAGGATCTTCAAAAACTCTACTTCACGAAATATCCTCAAAAAGTCGCTCACAAAGTCATCCCCGGCAAGCGGCGCAAAATTTGGTTTAGTTATACACTAGTCAAATTTATATATATAATAGTATTAAACCCGTGAAAATTCTTTCCATTACTTCTCATACAAGAGAAATAAAAGATAAAATCTCACTTAAGAAAACACCAATACTATAATTTTTTTTTAACCCGGGAAGTATTTCTTCTCGGGTCGTTTCCCAACGAAGTCGTGAATTGAGATTCGTGAATAATTCAGATTCGAGTCAAGAATTGATAAAGGATTTTTGAATTTTGAATTACACTACAAATTTAATAGCACAAACTAAAAAACAATTAACTAGCAACGAAATTTTAATACAAGAAAATAAAACTGAGCTACAAACTGAAATTTAAAAATCTACCAAAGCACATACTTTTAACAAATTTAATACTACAAATCACAAATTAAAAATAAAATTTTAGGAAAAGGAATGAGAATTTTAACTATTTTTGAATTTTTTATGAATATCTAAGAAAAATGAATTACTAAAAATAAACTTTTTCTAAAATTATTACTAAAATTTATTTTTATTTTCAAAAATACAAGAATGAAAATGAAAATAATTACAAAAAGAATTCGATTTTTCCGAAAATTTTTCTATTTACTATGAATTTTTAAAGAAAAAGAAATTACTAAAAATCTATTTTAATTTCTAGAAAATACAAATTTAACTGGAAAAATAAAGAAAAATGGTTTTTAACAACTAAAAAGGTGCAGAAATTTAATGGAACAAAAATGCCCAAATTTTATAAACCGATAATGAACCGCTAATTTTGCCATTAAAACTAAACCCTAATTTTTATAAAACTAAAATTAAAAATATTAAAAACTATTAATTTACTAAAAGACTAGGTAGAAAGGGGCAACAATAGAAAGTAAAGGGTACGGTAATTAACGAATTTACTCTACTATGAAAACGGTTAACCTCTAACTAATAAAAAGTACTAAACAGACCCTCAACGATTTGGCTTATTTTTTGGCTTATTTTAAAAATATAAGTAAAGCAAAAACTTAAAACTACAAAGTTAAGCCTGAGCTTTAACACTACAACTTTAATAAAAGCTCTTTTGACTTTTATCCACTAGATAAGCTAGAAAATAAGCATCTAATACTGCACAACAGAAACTAAGCTTTTCCTTGAAATTTCTACTTTTTCAAACTTTGGCTTATTGCTAGCTTATTACTAAATGAAAATTAAAACTAAAAGAAACTATATGAAACTTAAGATGTATACTAGGGATTTCTAAAAAGAAATAAGCTGAAGGTTAACAAGATTAACAAGAAATTTGTTATTGAAAAGACTAAGATTCAGCTTAAAACTGTTTTTAAGCAAATCCTAATAAGCTAATGAGCTTAAAACTAAATCCTAAAAGCTTAAACTTTGAAAATAAGCTATACTATAAACCTTGAATAAACCTAGATAAAAGGATTTTAAAAATTACAACTAGAAAGTAGAAATCTAAAAGAAATAAGCTGAAAATCTAACTCTACTATACTACTTTTCAGGAAAATAAAGCTTGACTAAAAGCTAAATTGAAATTCAAATGATGACTTCTATTAAGCTAATAGAATACTAATAAGGTGCTTAATTCTAAACTCTAACTCCTAATCATAAGGGCTAAAAAATGGCTAGAAAAGTGATGAGCAACAACAGTACTAACTAAGTAAGTACTGTTGTTGCTGATATACTTGGTAAAAACCTTTAGTGCAGGCTAAATTTCTACTTTAGAACTCATGAACCATCTCACTAAATGTATCTAAGCTTTCATTAACCTAAATTGAACACTAGCATGCTGTAAATCACTAAACACTTAAAACTACTTGACCTTAAAACTGCCCTGGTGCTAGCAAGGGCTTATTAAGCTCTAAATCTTAACAATCTACAAACTAAGGTTCAAATCTTCTTTAAAACTTATTCACTTTGATAAACTCAACTGTATAAAGTGTTTTAACAAAATTTTGTTGACTTTAAGAGTCAACCACACCTTAACCCAAACACTAGTAAACCTAAACTGTCCAATCTTATTTTTACTTAAAATCTATTTTAAAACTAAAACTGCCTAAAGCTTATATCTACTCAAACTTAAACTAACCTAATAAAGCTATTTTAGCAATAAAACCTACAGCTTATTAAGAAGAATAAGCTAGTTTATCAGCTAGCCTTTTATATTACTATTTGACAGAATTTCAAGTAATGAGAGCTTATTGGATTCTAGCTACCAAAGTTTAAATCATTTGCATCTTTAAACTAACTAAACAATACTAAACAGGATTAAGCACAAGGAAAACAAAGAAATAAGCTACTTGAATTAAGCTATGTATATGCTAAGATGAAATTTAGAAAGTGAAACCTGAATTTTTGTTGTCTCAGACACTAGCCACTCTCTCTGAATGAGTGGCTTTAAGTCATAAACCTAATGGCTACCTTAGCCTCTAAACCAAAGACTTAAGCTCAATAAGCTGATTTGAGCTTATTACTCCATAAGCTTCCAAACTTGATCAATATGAATTCTAATGAACAAAATTGAACACTTAATAGACTAAAACAGTATTTAAAAAGCCATTAACCAAATTTGAACAACTTTAGAACAGGAGAAAACAAAATAAGCTAAGATGAGCTTATTACAAGCTTATTGACTAAAAACGGCTTATTACATGAAAACTTGTAAATGAAATCAACTCAAATAGCTTTATTGCTTAGAAATGAAGAGTACAAGTGAAGAAACAAGTAGTACAACTGAATTTAAAAGTTTAAAAGCTTAATTGAAAACGATGAACAGTAAACGAAAGCTAAAAAGGAAAAATTACAAAGTAAACTGAAAAATTAACTAACTATCTCCCTAAAACTAACTAAGAGCTTGTATTTATAGTTGAGAGTGATGAGAGTGATGAGAGTTTCAATCCTTTATAGCCGTTGATCTTTTCTCTTTGAATCCAAGCCGTTGGATCTAATTGGTGATGTGTTCGCACCAATTAGAACTCGCCACGTGTGCGAAATGATGTGGAGATGGTTTAATACGAGGTGGGGTGAGCTTGTAGAGACGGGAGAAGGGTTTTTGCAAAGGTGGGTTTGTTCGGGTTTTGGGCGGGAAAGACGGTTATAGGTGGTTAGGGGAAAAATTGACCCGCGTGTGTTTGAAAACTTTGGCCTATTTGCAAAAACAGTCCTTGTGTTTCTTTCCCTCAATTGTAGTGTAAAATAAGTTTGAATGTTGACACTTCTGGCCCTTGTGGTTTCATTCTCCTTTTTCCTCTTAATAAACCAATTTTCTAGCTTTGACATCTTTGGTCCTTGGACTTTTAAAACATCCAAATGAGCCCTTAAACTTTGCAAACTTATCATTATTAATCCTTTGACTTCAATTGGGTCTTCATTGACTTTCTTTTCTTGTTGTCGGGCTGATCCGGCTTTGATATTGGCTTCAAAACTCTCTCTTGTACTTGTCTTTTCCGTTTCTTGTCGGTTTTTGCTTGTTTTTGCTCTTTTTGACTTTATTATCCTTTCCTGCACGTTAAGACACAAAAGCACACATATTTCTATCTTTTGGCATGTTTTCTTGGCTTTTATTGGCAAAATCCCGGGTATTTAATGTATACAATTTAACATTTATCAGTGGACTAAGGAAGCACAATATGCATTTTTACATCTCAAAGAAGCCATGGTGAATGCTCCTGTTCTAAAGTTGCCTAATTTTGATGAAGAGTTTGTAGTGGAAACTAATGCATCAGGGGAAGGTATTGGGGCTGTATTGCAGCAAGCAGGCCATCGTATTACTTTTTATAGTAAAACATTAGCTTCCAAGCATCACAGTTTATCTACTTATGAAAAAGAATTGCTAGCAATCATTCAGGCATTACATAAGTGGAGGGGGTATTTGTTGGACATGCATTTCATTATCAAGACTGGCCATTTTAATTTGAAGTACTTGCTTGAGCAGAGAATCACTACACCAGCTCAGATGAAATGTTTACCCAAACTTATAGGATTTGATTATGATATTAGGTACAAGAAAGGGAGTGAGAATGGGGTTGTAGATGCTCACTCTACAATAAAAATGGGCAGTAAATTGTTACAAATGATTCTTACTTTTGTGTCCACTGAATTGCTACCTAAGATAGTGGAGAGTTGGTCTATTGATCCATTCCTCATAACTTTGATTGACAATTTAAAGGCTGGGAAACCTATTTCCAAACAATATTCTTGGTCTAATTAGCAACTTAGAAGAAAAGGGAAGTTGGTAATAGGCAATGACCCTAAACTCAGATTGTCCTTATTAAACCATTTTCATTATGATTCCACTGGTGGCCAGTCTGGCATTGCTGCTACTACTCAGAGAATTCAATGTTTTTGCTATTGAAGGAAGTTAAAGAAGCAAGTAAAGGAACTTGTGTCTATGTGTGGTGTTTGTCAGAGAAGTAAAGCTGATCTCTCTGCTTATCCTAGATTACTTTAACCTCTTCCCATCCCTACTCTCATTTGGTCAAAGATTTCTATGGATTTTGAAGAAGGCTTGTCTAACTCTGGTGGAAAAACAGTCATTATGGTGGTAGTGGACAGATTGTCTAAGTGTAGTCACTTCATGGCTTTAAGCCATCCTTTCACTGCTATACAAGTTGCTCAGTTATTCCTAGACAATGTTTACAAGTTACATAGGCTTCGAAAGGTTATTGTCAGTGATAGGGACAATATCTTTCTTAGCTTATTTTGGAAGGAGTTTTTCAAGATGTTACAAGTTAGCCTGCATTTTTCAACTGCTTATCACCCACAAAAAAATGGACAAATTAAAGTGGTCAACATATGCCTTGAGTGTTATCTTAGATGTATGACTGGGGAAAACCTAAAAAAGTAGGCAAAATGCGTACGCTCAAAGCTTGAGTAGACCAATGATTTCTCTTGATTTGACTGAATTATCCCTGCCGTTTTGTAAGAGAGACCTTGAACTGTCTTCCGTATCCTTTAATTTTCATTTGCCCTTTGTTTTACCATGGGGTAAAAATGGGGAAGACAATGAATAGTGTTTGGAGTTACCCGTCTTTTTTATAACTGAGTACGGGGTAAAATTCAGTTGGACTTTGCCCTCTTGGCAATTTCAGTCCCTTTCTTTGGCATTCCATTTCTAGTTATAAATAACTTTAGAAATTTTCAAGATTAGTCCTTGTGGTTGATATAAAAGGCATGGGCTAGGGCTTTGGCCTTTCTTTGACTGGACTTGACTGAGGCTTGACTTTTCGGGCTTTGGCTTTGAACTCTTCTGATTCTCGTGTCCGTGCTTGCCCTTTTTTTGACTGTTTTCTTGTGATTTTTGACTTATCCGTACCTGCACACACAAAACACAATTACAAGCATATTTTTGCTATTTTTGGTCTGTTTTGGGTTTATTTGGGTTATTTTAAGTATAAATAGATATGTGTATTTTACACTTATCAATCTTTTAAGCGAACGTGATGTTGTGTATTTTCGCTATAACAATCCATCTTATCAATAGTCCAATCCATTCAAAAATTTGTGTCCAGCCCACTACCAAATTGTAAGCAAATTTTGGCCCATCTTTCATTTATGAAACGAATCACATATTAGATATGGCCCATTTTCAGTCCAACTGTGAATGATATATAACACTATAGGTTATATCATAACCTTAAAATAGTTACAAAGTTATCCTGTTCTCATCCCGCCTCTCTCCTTCTTTCTCACGTAGCCACACATCCAACATACATTCTTATATCTCCAAATCAAAACACAATTTTCTGTTCAAACGAGCAAGCACTAAATGAATACTTCAAGATCTTTAAATGATCTCAGGTAGGGCTTTGTTTATGATGTTTTTCTTCAAGATCTATGATGAACATACTTTTTGTGTTATTGAGCTGTTAAAGTTTACAACATTGTTGATGCACACGAAAAAATATGAGCTGAGATCATGACTGTTACTTTATTTTTAGTTTTGAGTTATTGGTAGTGTAAAGGATTAGAAGTTATTGATGATGGATATTTGAGGTTTGGTTTTGGTTTTGATATTGAGGTAAACATAACTTAGTCAAACTCGGTTATAACTGAGTTGACTCGGTTGAGTGACTCTTGGATGATGTGAAACGATTTCAACTAAGTCCAACTCACAAAACCAAAAGCCATTTACGAAACTGAAACCCAGTTATGAAACCTAAATCTCTTTACGAAACCGAAACCATCCTTCCATACGAAACCAAAACCTCATATACGAAACCTTACTTATGAATGTTGTTTTACAAAACTACTTTCATAAACAGTTACCGAAACCAAATCTATGAAACCTTGCAAAAGCAGTTTTCGAAACCTCTTTCAAAACCGTTTATGAAACCACTTATGAAACCTGTTACGGTTATCGTTTCTAAAACCATAACTTTGTCGATAACATTCAAGTGTTTCTGTTAAGTGTTACGTTAACCAACTTTCGTAACTGTGTCAAGAACGGTTTCCGAAACCTCTCCATGTTTTGTCGTTTTCAAAATAGTCAATGAATTAAGCCGTTAAAAGCCGTTATGCACATAAACTAAGTAGAAAAGATAAGCTCTTTAATAGTAAATTGACTGTTTGACTATTTTACAATCTATTAAGCATGTAGAAAGGGATAGTAGAGGCTGTTTTTGGACTGTAAACCACGTGAATGATGTAATCGAGACCAATGTTTAGACTGTTGTGACTGATAAGGATAAAAACAACCTTATACGAAAGCATCAGTCAACTTACAAAACCTAAAATAAGTCCATACGAAAGGTATATCTGATGAAATTAAGCCATACAAAACCTTATCAAAAGGTTATGAAACCTTACAAATCAGTAGTCTGATCAAAATAAGCAACTCGAATAAGTACGAACACATCACGAGCCACCTTTGCAGCTCTGATACCACTTGTTATATGTCATGTTTGCATAGTAGTAATCATACGAAACTTATAGAATAAGGAGAGGAGCTAGAGAGTATTTTTCATCATTTTCTAAATTTTCATTTCAAAGGGAAAATAGAAATGGGAGGCAGAAGTGAATTACAACAAATGTAAAAGACTTGTATAAATACCCCTCCTAGATGGGTATTTATATTTATTGCTTATCATATTCTATTTTCCTAACTTTAGTCAAACCTTGGTCAACTTTATTTAACTTTGACCAAGATAGACTTTATTACATTATAATTACTAATAAAACTATATAACTAATCAAAACTATACAAAAACCAATTCATATAATAATAAACACATTTCTTGAACCTAACAATGCGTAAAAAAATCCCTTTTTGTGCTAAATAGAAAAACTTTATATCAATTTCTTCTATTCTCCTTACTTTAGTGTTAGTATGTCTGTTTTACATGTCGTGCATATTCTAACTTTAAAATGACCAATATATTAAGTGGCATTTTTAGGCTCTGGAATTTTAATAGTGGCGGGCCTGCCTACAAAAAATTGTGTCGGTATGAAAAGGCTACAAGAACCTAGGACGCCTTTACTTTATCTTGTAAACTAATATGATACATCAGGTACGATGTCGCTTTATTTTTCCTTCCACGTTTAATGTAACCAGTAATAGGGAATTGATATAAATACTAAATACTACTAATAATACAAAGTACTACACTACTACACTATATATAATATAAAAAAAATATATATATATATATATATATATAAAGGAAGAAGGATTGGCGCCTAGAGAGAGAGAGAGAGAAGAGAGGCATGGGTGATGGAGAGGGGAAGAGGAGGAGAGAAAGAAGAAATCACCAACCCTTAACCCTTCTTTAGCCCTCCGTTTATAGGAAGGAATGAGGGACTAGGAAGCAATTAAGGGTTATTACATATTACAACTAAGTCCTTCCCTATTTGAACTATTAAATCCCTACACTATTAAACTTAGATAAATGGCCATGTAATCAACACTTTTCAGTATTTCTAACAATCTCCCCCTAAGGGATGATTACAAAGGCCTTACAAAAGTAAGAGAATTAACAGTCTTGGGACGTCCTCCAACATACTCCTCAAGCCTTCTGAGTTGCTCTCTGTGCTTGAGTATCTTGTCAATCTTCTTCAGCATCTCTTTTGAACTCTTGACATCATAGTCTGTCCAGTCTCTTCCCTTTAACCTTTTATTGTCGCTATTTACCTTGTTCTTTGACAGCATGTTAATCGGATTTTCTTGAATCTTCATAAGTGTACCATCATAGAACTTATTTACTTCACTTAGCTTCATGAGGGATTTTATGTTGTATTGGTTAAGATACACGACCCCCTTATGCGTTGCAATCATCGTGAATGGTATCCTTTGGTCGATTCCTTCGAAGAACATTATAGGTTTGGTGACGTTGAGAGTTCTTTGATAGCTTTCCACTCTAAGTTGAATATCTTCTACCATGTTCTTGATTACGGTTCTCCTGATGAACATGAGAAGAGCATTGTTGACGTCTTTAACAAATTCTAATAGGAGATGGTGTAGCTTATTTTGGACCTGGAGCAAGTACATGTCTTAAACATCGTTCACACTGAGTCTATTTAGATCTACATAGCTAAATTCATACTCTTGATCATCGAATCTCCTGACTATAATTGATGTTACAAAACCATAACCCTATTTCTTCTTTACAACTACCCAAACAACTGATTAGATCCTTAAGTCTGAATAGACGTTTCCTTCTGTTACGGAACTCATTTCTACTTTGAAGATATCAATTCTATCCTCTTCCCAATGGTGTATATCATTAAGAGCTTCAAAGTGATAGTGATGAACTTCTTTGCTCTATCTTTTAGGGATCCTATCCTCAATACCTTCTTTGTAGTATCTCGCAGCATAATGCTTAGTGATAGAAGTAGTATACTTTTCTTCTGTGCTGAGATCCACAAGGTAAGTGTAGTTGTTGTTGTAGAAGCAAGGATGTGGTTTTGTACTTCTCGACATGTGTCATTCAAATGATTTGGGTTTAGAGACATCTCCTTCATCACTGTTCCACTGAGCTTCTAATAATACTGCTGCTATAAGTTAACAAACATGGTATTCAAGTTCCACATCATTGTTGTACTGTACATTTAGTTGTTCTAATCCTACGCCTTTGAGATTTGCTATTGTAAGCTTGTCCTTCTGGATTAGTTTTTAAACTTCTTTGCTATGGCGATAGTTGATGGTCTAAGAATATGATTTTTATCCTTATCAATGTTTGATTTCAAGAATAAATCAAACCATGTCGTTCTCCTTTTAGCTAACCCTAACTTCTTTGGAAACCATTCTGGGTTGGAATGTTTTTTGATAAGAGTATATGCTTTGTCCAGGGGTTTCATGGCAGGTGTATCATCTTGTACTATAACCACGGGAGATCTATTTTGCCTTGATAGTCTAGAAGAAGGTTCGTCGACATCCTTTCGACGTTTCCTCTTATTCTCCCCCTCATGCTTATTAGGAGGATCCTGATTATCGTGAGACATTTTATGAAAGGATGATTGTGCAGCTTGAGCATCAAGTGCATCTTGATCGAGAATGATGGATTCATAAAGGGTGTCATAAATTTGTTGATGAGTTATATGAGTGTCATTTGACTTGTTCAAGTGAATTTGGTTCAACAGCTTTAACTTTAAGTCCATTTCTGAGAGATCATCACTGAAGGTGGATGATTGAGTGAAGAGATTGATTTCGTTGGTTTTCATTACTTCGAGCACAGAGGTGTTAAGGCGAGGCTTAACATAATTTGCAATGGAATCTCGGATATAAGTAGGTAGAAGCTATTTGATTTCTGTCAGAACTACTGCTTAGACGGACATTTTAAATGCTTTAAAAATATTGAAAATTGTAAGAGCTTCCAGCTTCTGATCATATTCTCTGAATTTCTGTATGACTGCCTTCTTGAAGTTGAACTTCCTCATATTCTTTTTTGCGTTTTGCATTTGCTTCTTTGCTTTGGCTTGTAGTAGGCTTGGTTGGGGATATGTTATAGGATAGGGAATTTTCTTTGCTGGTAGAGATGGTATATGATGAGCATTCTCGTCTAGGAACATTTCCTGAATTAAAGTTTTTGTTGCTAGAACATCTATGATGAGGTGTCATTTTATACACTATTTTGGGGTCATTTAACCCCCTAAATCATGTAAATATGCCCAGATTATGTGCTTAATTATTTGTTTGCAGGTTTTTAGCACTTGGATGGCTTTTGGAGGAAATACACATGACATGGGCTCATTTGGAGAAGAAACGGACAAGATTACAGACCTACACCAAATCTCTTGAAGACTTATGCATACAGTGGCTGAAGACGGCGTCGCAAGCATAAAGCGACACCGTCGTGATCTATCTAGTGACGGCGTCAAAAATTTGGCGATAATATCAGGACGTGGCCGACTTAAAGAGGATCTAGAATCATCTACGTGGCGACGGTGTTAGGATTACAAGGCGATGTTGTCGCGTCGATATCTCTATAAAGATAAATCCATTTTTAGGATTTTAAGTGTGTAACTTTGGGATAACTTTGTATAAACCAAGGGAGACGAACCCTAGTTGTTTTAGGAGCTTTATAGGTCGTTTTTAGGGCCTCAAAACCCTATTGTACTACCTTGAATCCATTTTTTAATCAAGTAAGGTTATTTATCATTAGTCATTTAATATGTCAATGTGTTGTTTGATTAATTTATCTTCTTGCTTTCTTTATAACATGCGAGGCTAAACCCTCCTTTGTATTTATCTATGATTGCATGAAACTTAGGTTGTAAATCCTTTTGATGTTACTTCTTGTTGATGAATGTGCACGTTAGGCTTTATAAAACTAGCTTTTGTCTGTATTGCTGTTGATATGTCTAGGGAAACGCGAGTAGTGTAGAAAGGATACCATCGGTAACAGTCTTCATACTACCATACCATTATATGGTTGATCCCTCTCAAGTTATTTCACATACATTTAATATACTCTTAGAGGCCTTGTAATAGTCTTCATACTACCTTACTTGTGCGTTGCCTTAACAGAATTTTAAATAGACGACGGGTTCGTGTAATCTGTTCATGACCTAGGAAATACTTACACATATCATCACAAGTGTAACAAAGCAACGGATCTAAGAGAACCAATCTGAGGAGTAGTGCATGATTAGGTAAATACATTTGCTTATCATAAAGTTATCACTAGTAGATTAGATATTAATTAGTTTAGTAAATACTTAAACAAACCAACCTCTTAAACCATAGATTTACTTGCTTTCTATTAAATATAAAAACACAAAAATAATCTTCTCTCAACCCCTAAAATTCTGTTAAACCGTGATTAAGCCTTCCCAACCTATTCCCCTAAAGAACGATAACAACCATTGAGTCTTGCTTATACTACACTCCAACGATTAGGTACATTGCCTAGGGGATTGTAAAACTTCCTGTGAAGTCTTCGCAACCCTCACATCAAGTTTTTAGCTCCATTGCGTGGGGAATAGTTAGGTTTCGATCATAGTTTAACTTAGTTCTACTCACTTGAATCCTTTCAAGTGAGCATTTAATTCCGTATATTAGCTTTCTTCTAGTCTATCTTTTGTTTGTGTTAATTGTTTCGTAATCCATTTTCATCAACCACCATAGGAGACACGAATCATATCCGTACCCTTGGAGATTACTCCAAACCTAGACACGAGGGCTACAGGAATACCATTGAGCTCCTCATAGGACACAATGTGGTACCTCTTCAATCCGACACCATCTGGTTGGTGTAAAACGGATGCTCATTCCACGGACTTCGGTCCGAGGATCCAAACCAACACCTCAAGGATTTCTTAAAACTTGTGGACTCACTTGACCTTGATGGTGAAAACAGGAAAAGAACGCGCCCGCATTTATTTCAATTTTCCCTTCGCGATCAAGCTAGCAACTAGCTTGAACGTCTTCCAATAGGATCAATCGCCACATGAGAGGATCTTACTACTCGTTTCCTTGCTCAATTCTTTCCACCAAGAAGAACCGTAAAACTCTACAATGATATCCTGATGTTCCAACAACATCAAGGAGAATCTCTCTCAGAATCATGGAATCGTTTCAAGGACTTACTACAAAAAGTCCCTCATCATGGCATCGATTGTTGGCTTCAAATCTAGATTTTTATGATCATGTCTCGTTTCATCTTAAGTGCGAGATTGACCGCGCCGCTGGCGGAAAAATCCGCAATAAGAACCTTGACGAATCCTAGGAAATCATTGAGAACCTCGCCCTCTATGACCATGAGGGCTGGAATGACGCAAAAGAATTTGTCAAACCGTTCAAAGCTATTTTTACAGCTCAACCCACCTCAAAAACACCTGACCGAAGACTGCTTGAGCTCGAAGACCAGATTAATTTCTTACTAAAAGGATCGCGACTGACATCCAGACCGAGCTCAACACACGTTCCTTAAGCTTATGCCAAAGCGGTCTACTCAACCCCTTACCCGCGAAACCAAAATGAACCACCAAAGCAAAGCCCTTTCACTTTTTATGAACGTAACGACCCAATCCCTCAGCCTATGGCATTAGGAACTACTTTCAAAGCTCGAGTACAAGACTACATGGTAGCACACACCAAAATGATGGAAAGATCTGAGAATGCCATTTTCAAACATGGAGAGGTGATAAATGATAAGATGGCATAAATGTTCGGGCTTCTTAAGTAACTCACAACTAGTAAGGCTCCTAAAAAAGTGCTAATAAGAGAAGAGGCCAAATCCTCCGTCACCAAAAATGTGAATTCTATCTCTCTCGCCAGAAGGGATGAAGAGAGGAACAATGATAATGACGTAGCAACAGGCGAAGACATTGAAAAACCTACTAGAACAGAAATGGGAATTCCAGTAAATGAAGTTGAGAATAGGATTAAGAACGATATAGAGCCTATAGCCCCCACTATGACCGTAAATAGGCTAGTCTTAGAATGGGAGGAAAAGATAAAACTTCACCAAGAAAAGGAGATGGATTTTAACCGGTGGAGGAACAAAAACTTCAAAAATGAGCGACTTGCTCCTGTCAAAATAGAAGACGAGGTAGATTATGAAGGAGAAGTCATGTAGGGACGTGTGACTTCGAGTCTAGCTACAAACTCATAAATAAAGAAAAGCGCTTCTTGGGAGGTAACCCAATGTTTATCTTTCCCGCACTTAGGAGTGTCGTGTGTTTTAATTATTTATTGTTTGTTTTATTATGTTTGAATGAATTTTGTAATCATGTTTTGTTTGTTTATAACTTCATCTTATTTGCAATTAAAGGTATTTTACAACGAAATAATTTTAGGGGAATATATCCGGTTTTTAAGAACCAAATTCCAATATTTAAAATAAATTGTTTAGATTAATTCGTGTTAGTTTCGAGTCATATGTTTGTAATGATTAATTCCAGGTTTTTATGAAGTACTTTCTTTAGATTTAACTAATAAAATTGCGTGCAGGAAAGTTCTCATTAAAAACGAAGAAGAAATTTTTACAGACCCTGGAGACGGCATCAGGATTAACACCTGACGGCGTCACATCTCCACTAATGTAAAAATTTGAATTTTTTTTAGTATTTCTGAAATATAAAATGTGTATTTAAAATTTTTAATTCTTTTGTAAACCTGCATAAACCTATGATTACATCATTACTCTCATCCTATATTTACTGTTTTTATAGAGTCAAAACCCTAAAACTCTCATTGTATTTATATCTATCCCGTCGATTTTATGCTTGGTATAGTTGTCTTTGTCTTTGATTACAGGTTATATTTGACGAGAAGAAGCTCGGAAGTTCTTAGGAAGTTTTATTGGGCAATTCTTAGAGGACGATTTAACCAGTTATCGCATGTTTCTTCTCCATTATTGAGTAAACAATGGGAGTACTAGTTTCTTTTCCTTATTTTCTTATCCCTTTATTCGTTTTTATAGGTACTTTTATAAAACATTGAGGACAATGTTCAACTTAAGTGTAGGGGGAAATAAGCCTTAGAAACTATTCCTTCATTTGTTATTTGCTTGTTCCTTAAAATGATAGGTAATATATCAAAACATAGCATAAAAAGGTCATTTTGACCCAAATTTAAATTTTTTTATGACACATACCGACGAAAACCAAGTATTAATAGCGTCTCATGGATAGGAATTTGTATGACTAGCACAAAAACCCTCAAAATTCCACCCCAAAAATGTGAGGTTCTCCTTTAGATCTATAGGAATTCGGGTATCCATTATTGATACCCAAGATAGTTTATGCCTTTAGCTTGTTCGAGTTAAGGTTTGAATGCAGTCATATGTGTCTATTATGTCGTTACGGATGTGTACGTATGGTCTTTGTCGCCTTTTCTGGAGCATTGGTATTGGTATTAAAGTATTTGAGTGTACTGATAATATATTAAATTCTAGAACTTGTTTTTGTGATGCATCCCGAGACCACATAGTAAGTATTAGGATTTGCTAGAAAAGAGGCACTAGGATTAACACATGTTTTAAACCTATAATTGTTATTATGGTCACATCGACTATATAACTATCCCACACCCTTTCCATGCACTCATTTTTAGTGCAGGATACCCATAGTACAACCCACCGAGCCTATCCTATTTCATGGTTCTCATAATTTTCTGGTTAAGTCAGACTATTAATGAAGAACATTGTCACCCATAAACCAATTGTTACACCCAAATCGCCTTAGCCTACCTTGTATGTACTCACTCACCTTTAGTACATTATTGTTTTAACCCAAATTAATTATTTGAGTACACGGCTGCTAAGTCTTATCCTTGTAAATACTGTTTGATTGGGATTCATGGTAGTATTTAATTCGCGGAAGAATGGGGAAGAAAAGTTAAGTCAATACCCCCCATATGTTTGTTAGATGATCTCCATGTTATTTTGATCCACCTCAAATTGGGTCATTAGTTAGATTGTAAATAATCGAGTATGTAAAAGTTCAAGTGTAGGGGTGTATCTATAAACTCCTATGATGTATTATATGTTTTAGCAATGGCATGGCAAAAGTGTACGAAATAAATGTATATAAAAAATATATATATAAAAAGAGTGAAAAAATGTACGGGCTGCCATTTGCTTATGTTTATGTTTATATTAGAGTCAAGAAAAGAAAAAAAGAAAGAGATTGGTGTAGAGGTTTGTAGAGTTTGTATATTTTGTCTGATTCCTTGGCTTAGTAACCAAACCAACGTGTATTCTTATAAATAATTAGATAACCCTTCCACTCCAAATTCACCCAAAGTCACCACCTAAATGTATCCCATCCGTTTCCGTTTCCATTAATGTTATCTTACACCTACATCCCACAACCCTTTAAAAGACCTCTTGGATAGTAATGAATAATGCTTCAACCTATCGGTGAAGGTTTGATCCTTTACCAAACGTATGGTAATTTATATGCTATTACAGGTAATGAGTGTTGATTTTCTGTTTCCCCATTATGTTATAATTTATTATACACCCGAGTGAAAGAGAGAATCCCAAACACTTATGTGAGGTGCTAGTATATACTTTCTGTGCTTTTAACTACAAGGTCTAGAAGGTTGTGGTGTAAAATACTTTCAAAGAGTAGGTTAAATGACCCTCATATTGCTATTATCAAGGTAGAAAAACATATTTGATTAAGGACGAGCAAATCCTAAGTGTAGGGGTATTTGATGAGCTGTCATTTTATACACTATTTCAGGATCATTTAACCCTATAAATCATGCAAATATGCCCAGATTACGCGCTTAATCATTTATTTTCAGGTTTTTAGCACTTGTTTATCTTTTGGAGGAAATACATGTGACTTGGGCTCATTTAGAGAAGAAACAGACAAGATTATGGACCTACACCAAATCTCTTGAAGACTTATACATACAGTGGCTGGAGACGACGTCGCAGGCATAAAGCGACACCGTCGTGATCAATCTAGTGACGGCGTCAGGAATTTGGCGAAGGCGTCAGGACGTGGCCGACTTAAAGAGGATCTAGAATCATCTACGTGGCGACGACGTCAGGATTACAAGGCGATGCTGTCGTGTCGATATCTCTATAAATATAAAGCCATTTTTTGGGTTTTAAGTGTGTAACTTTGGGATAACTTTGTATAAACCTAGAGAGACGAACCCTATTCATTTTAGGAGCCTTATAGGTCATTTTTAGGGCCTCAAAACCCTATTGTACGACCTTGAATCCATGTTTTAATCAGGTAAGGTTATTTATCATTAATCATTCAATATGTCTATGTGTTGTTTGATTGATTTTTCTTCTTGCTTTCTTTATACCATGCGAGGCTAAACCCTCCTTTGTATTTTTCTATGATTGCATGAAACTTAGGTTGTAGATCCTTTTGATGTTGCTTCTTGTTGATGAATGTGCGCGTTAGGCTTTAAAAACTAGCTTTTGTCTGTATCGCTATTGATATGTCTAGGGAAACGCGAGTAGTGTAGAAAGGATACCATCAGTAAGAGTATTCATACTACCTTACCCATTATATGGTTGATCCCTCTTAAGTTATTTCACATGCATTTAATTTACTCTTAGGGGCCTTGTAATAGTCTTCATACTACCTTACTTGTGCGTTGCCTTAACATAATATTAAATAGATGACGAGTTCGTGTAATCTGTTCATGACCTAGGAAATACTTACACAGATCATCACAAGTGTGACAAAGCAACGGATCCAGGAGAAACAATCTAAGGAGTAGTGCATGATTAGGTAAATACGTTTGCTTATTATAAAGTTATCATCAGTAGATTAGATATTAATTAGTTTAGTAATTAGTTAAACAAACCAACCTCTCAAACCATATATTTACATGCTTTCTATTAAATATAAAAACACAAAAATAATCTTCTCTCAACCCCTAGAATTCTATTAGACTGTGATTAAGCCTTCCTAACCTATTCCCCTAGAGACTGATAACAACCCTTGAGTCTTTCCTATACTACATTGCAACGATTAGGTACACTACCTAGGGGATTGTAAAACTTCCTATGAAGTCTTCGCAACCCTCACATCAATCTACATGTATACCAAGTGGTACTTTGGATGCACCTGATATATAGCTTGTTAGCTCAGGATTTCCCTTTGGGTTATGCACCACTGAGCTTGTGTGAGCATCAATATACACTCGATGACTCATAAAATTCGTCAATTTATTTGCAGGTATTTCATCTACCAAGGTCTGAATGAAGTCTAGCAAGGAACTTGTAACCGTGAGACTGGGGTAGGTAGAATTGGGTGTTGCGGTAGACTTGTTATGCATGAACACTCCATACCTTGCATCATCATCATCTCCATGTAGATTATCATTGGATAAGTCCATATCAGATTCGTCATCATCATCAGTTTCATTTGCACTTTCCTCTAATTTGTCTGAACTTGAAGAGTAGAGTGTTGCATCACTATTAGTATCTGATGAAGAATAGTATTTGTTGTAAGTAACACTTGATCTTTCTCCTGCAACTGGTTTCTTTTTGCCTTAAACTCTCTAGTCTGCTAGCTTTTGATCCTTTCCATAAGTCTAACAATAACTGAACTGCTGGATCTTCAACTGTGGGACCTTTAAGTTTTGGTTCCCACTCATTGTACATATCTGCAACGGCTTCGTCAGTTTGGCTGTTAATTCTCAATTGACTCCTTCGACGTTGTTGAGCGTGCGGTTCTTGAATACTAATGGAGTTTGCAAGTTCACCTACAAGTGCTTCTTCAGCGATAGTAAGAGATCTTGTTTTCCTTGGCACAACATCTTTCTTGAGTTTGTTGGGAACATTCGCTACATGATCACCATAACACATAAAACCTTTTCCTCTTCCACTTTTAATTGGAGATACGTGTTGCTCTTCTGGTTCATCAATAATTTTACCTTTCTTACTTTCCACTTTCTTAGCCATATAGTACTTGTACCCTTCTTTCTTCTTGATTGCATCACTGATCATAGCATCGGAACTTCCATTCCAAACTTCTAGTCACCATTAATTGTGCTTAACAATTTGGTTATGGGATGATCATCTTATGAACTATGTAACTTAGAGTCTGATTTGCGAGGAATACTCTTGTTGAGTGAAAGAAGGTAGTTAATGATAAGCTTGGTGAAGCGGGTGTACAACAGCTTAGACATCTTTGATGGTCTGGATGATCTTTCAACTGTTTGCAATGCAAATTCGTACCAAATTAATGATGCAAAATCTAAATTGGCAGAGTAAACGATACCTCATAATATCTGAAGTATTGGAAGTCTAACTGTATCCCAAATTGAGTCTTTCCCGTAAGACATCTGTTGAGTACACTCAGAATAGCTCTCCATGGTTGATGAAGTCTTATGGCGACCATTTTAGAAATGACAATCAACTTTGTTTCAGGATCTTCATCATAACCAAGTGTCTTAATGAATTCAAGAATTTGAATTTTTAAGGGAGGTTGGATGTAAGTGTTGTTGGGATAAGGCGGGGGCATCTGCAATACAGTTTTTAGTAGTTTGGGTGTGAGAGTGAATGTGTGATTGTCTAGTTCAAAAGTAAATGTATGGCTGTTTTTGTTGTAGTTAATGGTTGTCCAAAACTGGTGTAGGTAGATGATCAGTACAGTTATAGTCAAAGAAACCATATTGTATAGCTTGTGGTATCTTAGAACTTCAACAACAAATCTCAGCATGGTATCGGTGATATGTGAATCTGAAGCGACACGCTAGTTGTCATCTTGATGACAAGTCTGTTAGCACGTGGAACTAGCTGTTCTTCAAAGATAATTTTAGCTTGAGAATTTGTTCTTGTCGTGTTAAATTCTGAGAATAAGATTCAAACTTTGATTAGTTTCACATGAATACAAACTTAAAGAACATGTATTTCATTTTCTGTTTTTATTCACTCTGTCTGTTTTGTATGGACGAATATTTCTTTTTGTCCATACTTATGTCATTTTCTTTCTCATGTGTTTTTATTCTTGCTTTTGCTGACACAAGACATATGCTCTTTTCTTTTCACATACGATTTTTATCTCTCGTTCTGGTTTTTAGTTATCCTCACTTAAAATTAAGTTTCGGGATACTATTTCTACGAAATAAAAGATGGAAGAATGAACGAGAATTTTTTAGTTTTCTTATGCTATAAAAGTATTCATCTTAACCAATCTTTAGAGAAATAGCATAATTTGAATGGATGAAAAAACTGTTTAGAAAATGATTGATTCGCATGAGAGTGAGTTTTCCTTTTAATAAAATAACCTTGGGCCCCGATAGCTTATATGTGATAACTAGCCCTAATAGACATCCTCATTTATCAGTAACTCTTAGTCAAATTATTTTAAAGTAGACTCAAAAGAACTTTTGTCTTGGAATTTCCATTTGCAAAGGCATTGTGTTATATTGAAAATTAATAGACTGTGATGCGTAAAAATTTGTAGCAATAAAGTTTATAAATTCTGGACACATCATTACTATTATTTTTGGAAGAATATCTTGTACGAGATTAAGTGCCTCGGGAATACCACACATCGTATAAGTACTAGTATAGTAATCCACTTCACTAGTGGGGTTAATCCGAAGATCGACCATGAGTATTATAAATAATACCTTATTGCACCATGGTTAAATTTACGAGAGATATATCCAATATAACACATTAAATAAGAAATATAGTTTATTCGAAATATTCTTATATCTTATGATGACAGGTCACTACATTGTAGATTACTGGCACGTTTTTCGATATAAAAGTATTTGTTTAAACTATTTTTGACATTTTCACAGATAATAGATATAACAAATATTCATATATGTGAACACATAATCAATTTCATATCAAAGTAACTTAATAAGCATGGGATTAAGAAAGTAAAACTTGGTCAACGATCAAAGTCAATGGTCAACGGTCAACATCACAGTCAAAGTCAACAGTCAAAATCCATAGACATGGTCAAACTAAGTCAACGATCTAATCATCTAAGTTCAAGGTTTTGAGATTAAGTTTATGAGATATTTTAAAATTGTATAAAGTTCACACAATTAATTATATCCGTTTAAATAATCAATTAAATAATTCATTCATTTTTGTGATTTTTGAAAATGTTAATACTTTTTAAAAATGTTATTAAGTTTTAAACACTTTAAAATTTGTGAATTTTTTGAATTATTTAAAACCTTTCTCATTTTGATATTTGAAATTTTGAATCTTTTATTGATAAAAAGTTATGAAAAATATATTGTTTTGGTCAAACACGAGATGAGGGTCCAACAAAAAGTCAAACTTAGTATCGGTCCAATGTGCCTTGAAACCGGGTCAAATAATATTAAACGGTGGGTTTGAACATTGGGCAAAAAGATATTTGGGTTGAAATGGGCTAAAAGTCTTATTGGGCTTTAAATGGGCCATGAAAATTTTTGGTTTCAGCTAATGGCCTTTGGTGGACTTGGACTTGAATTTGGACCAAATGGTTTACAAAAAACGAAGGTGTAACCGAACCAAGGTGACTAACTGAGGCGAGGTTTGATTGAACCAAGACGACCGACCAAGCCGTGGCTCAGTTGGCCTTGACTGACCGAATTTCGTGGGTCGGTTGGTCTTGGCTAGCCGATCCATGGTGGGTTGGTTGGCAAGGTTCAACCGATCCATGATGTTGACTCATTTTGGCTCGGTTTTGGACTTCAAGTCTTCATCTTTAAGGTCTTAAGTCTTGAGTCTTCAATTTTCACCAGAGTCTTCACAAGCATTTTATCAAACACTTAGTCTTCACCTTCAAAAATCTCTAGTCTTTGTGTTTAAGGCTTAAAGATTAAACTTTTTTGTTACCAACCAGCAAGAATAATGATATTAAGCTAGCAAAACAACAAATTACATTCAAACAATCAAAACAAACACACCAAAATGGTGGTTCGGTTGGAAATGACGCACCAAACACCCCTTTTTGATCAACTTTAACAATGATTCACTTAAATTCGAGTTAACACTAGTCTATTAACATCATTATCTACAAAACCCCTCAAGTAATATTAACATCTAAACGCTTTTATTTTTTATGAACCCTAAATCAAAAAACTTTGATTTTTCAAATTTAGTGATGAGATGAAAGTATTCTTGTTACAAGAGTGTTTAGAAGATGATTAGGAATGACTTTCGTGTTTTACCATTGATCAAAAATGGTTTCTTTTGGTTTCTTTGTCTTTGGCCGATCCACACAAGAGAAGAAAGAGGGAGGAGAATTTTTTTGGTAAAAATGTGTTATGTGTGTGTTCTTGGATCGGTTGGAGGGTTTAAATAGGGAGGGGATTCGATTTTTGACAAAACTCATTTAAACTAAGCCTAAAGTTTAAGCAAGACCCCTAACACCTTAAATATAAAACTAGTTAGCATTTTAGGTCCTAAAGATATATAACTAATTAAAGTTACACTAATTACCCTTAAGTTTTAAACCTATTTTGCAAACATAGTCCCGGAGTTAGTCTCGTTAACTTCCCCTCAAACGATGACCAATTAATTATCTTAAACATTTTTCCAATATTATTTTCACAATTATTTTTGAAAAAATTTAATTTTCTGAAAATAATTTCTCCCCCTCAACCAATTACCCATTTTCCATTTAAAGAGCTGTAGAATTTGTTTGAGCGTTCAAAATCTCTTGATCGTTAAAAAGTACCGTTGGTAATATTGATGTCGCACACACACAACCCTCGCTTGTCTTGATCAGTTAACAGGATTCACTTAAATTAGCGAAGTAGTAAGGCGATCATCAGTACTGTACATGTCAACTCTATTTACAGTGTATCTCATAACAATCAAACTGCCGCTACTGTAGTAACTATCATATACGTGCTGTAAACGACTTTTCAATTTTATCATGAAGCCTAAATGTCTAGACAAAAAACTCTTTGATTCATTCTCATAATTGTATGATGATTGACGCAGCTAACAGTTATGCTTCTTGTGTGCTATTCATAGTGCTTAGTTGAGAAATTTCAGAGATGTACCGCCGGACATAGACTTCTCGCTGCTTTGAAATTCTACCATTAGATCAACAAATGTCGAGCTTACTTTCTGGATGAATACATATTTGTCGAGTTTGGACGTGTTCTCGCATCTCGACAGTGTAAATTGAAGGATACTGAGTAAAGTGCGCAGATTGAGAATATTAGTTCCTGGTGGTTAGAAAAGTGTGTGTCATATGTGTGCTGTTCTTGGAGCGGTTGGCAGGGTTTAACATTTAGGAGGGGATGCGATTTTTGACTAAAATCATTTAAACTAAGCCCTAAGTTTAGCAAAGAAAAGACCCTAACATCCTTAAAAATAATAAAAATATTTTAGCATTTTTGGTACTAAAGTATATAACTAATTTAATGTTACACTAATTTACTCCTTATGGATTGTAAACATATTTTGCAAACATAGTCCGGAGTTATGATTCAGTTAACTTCCCTCAAACGATATGTTTTTTTTTTCACAAATTAATTATATTAAACATTTTTCCATATTATTGTTCACAATTATTTTTGAAAAATTTAATTTTTCTGAAATAAACTTTCATCCCCCTCCTCAACCAATTTCCATTTTCTATTTTATAAAATGGATGTAGAATGTGTATTGAGCGTTCAAAAGTCTCTTGATCGTTTACTTTAATTTTTCCCCTCTAAACATACCCGTTTTCTATTTAAAGAGCTATTGAAATTGTTTTTTGAGCGTTATAAATTTTTTTGGATCGTTATCTTCCTAATTTTTTTTGTATGATTTATTTTAATTTTTTTGGAAATTTTTCTTAAAAGCTGTTATCCCCCTCGGAAACAAAGACGTAAGTAAATTTAAAGATTTCTTGGATTATGTATTCGATGCTAGTTCGAATTTTCTTGATAAATATTTTTTCCATTTAAATTGACAAACCTAATTCTGATTGTTATTTTCAGCATTTTGATATAAAATTTGATTACTCCCGTGCATGTTTTAATAAACGACATTTTTGAGCTGAAAAAAAAAAGTGCTCGACAGATTAGAAACATTAAACTTTTTAGGACAAATTGTACTTTGGTCTTTTAGAAAGAAAGCGCGGTTGTGTAGCAAAATATACACAAGTCATGTTCTTGAGTTACAAAACTTTGAATGTTTTGAAATCTTTAAAATCAAGACCGAAAAGACTTTTCTTTTCTTTGTTAAGGATAACTGCACTGAAGCGTACAATCTCCTTTTGTTTATGGACCGGGTTGTTATTTGATATTTAATAGCAAGCCATAAGAAAATTTGAGATGACATGTTTTATAATGTTTTAAACTTTTAGTCGAACTTTATCTACAATCTCGTGGCATTATTGAATGATATTTCTAAGGTCGTAGATATTATCGATTCATGAAATACATGTCGAGAAGATTTTGTATGGTTTTTGAAAAAATTTCTGATTTTGTATTTTGTTTTAGAAATTTTATATTTTCGTATTTGGTTTTTGAAATTTTTTGAAAAATGAAAATATTTTTGCCGTTTTTTAATTTTATAAGCTAATCTACTTATATTACATGTGATACATGAAGTAGTAAACCGAGTTACTCTTCGTCTTCAGCTCTTTCGGTGTGATGCTTTGCATACCGAGGCGATTGATTAGGAATTTGAAGCGTTCTTTGGTGAGTGCTTTAGTGAAGATATCCGCCAGCTGATAATCTGTCTTTACAAAGTAGAGCTCAACAACCCCGTTTTCAACTTGTTCTTTGATAAAGTGGTAGCGAACAACGATGTGTTTCGTCCTGGAGTGTTGCACAGTGTTTGCTAGAAGGGCGAATGGTGCGCTTGGATGCGAAGTACATAGTAATCTTGTAAAATATCATATCTGTAGTAAGTTCACTGATACTACATCAAGGATCTATGCACATCAACCGGACAGGAGATTATTCAGCTTCAGTTGAAGATAGCGTAGTATACTTCTGTTTCCCCCTGGGACGACCAGCTTACAAGCTTTCTCCTTGATATTGTGCACTACCCAATGTACTTTTTCCTTGAATCATGGCAACCTGCATGGTCACATCTGCAAAAGCTGGTGAGATAAAACCCGGTGTCCTTCGGATGCCACATACCCATATTGATGGTTCCTTTTAGGTATCGAAATACCCTTTTTACCACAGTTAAGTGCTTTTTGGTAGGCTTTGCCTGATACCGGGCACACATGCAAATGACAAACACTAGGCCAGGGCGACTGGCGAGGTACATAAGGGATCCGACCATTCCTCGATAACGAGTAGGGTCAACTGGAGTCCTGTTTGGATCCTCATCTAGTTTTGACTGTCCCACCATGGGGATATCAACATGCCACTTTGGTTTTAAACCATACTTTATTTTATTTTGAGCATTTCAAGACATATTAGATTGGTTAATGAAGATGCCTATGGAACTTTGTGAAATTTGAAGTCCTATAAAAAATGATATTTGTCCCACCATTGACATCTTAAAACGTTTGCTCATTATTTTGAAAATTTATCACAAAAGATAGGATTAGTGGAAGCAAAAATTATGTCATCAACATAAATTTGCACCAGTATGAGATCGTTTCCTTCCTTTCGAGTAAACTACATCGGATCCGACTACTTTCCAGAGGCTCACCGGACAACTCAATCACTTTCAGTGTAGATGAAAAAGTATTACCCACAGGTTCTTAAACAGAAATACTCCTGGTCCCTCATCCAAACATAGAACAAGTCAGCATATCCCTACCCAAAATAACACTGAAAGCCAATTCTACTCCCATACCTAAAATAGATTTACTAAACCTATCACCCTCCCCTAACGGTCAGACCCATCCACACCGACCAACGGAAGTGAGTCCTGCTATCCAACACAACAAGAAATCCACAGCCACTTGACGTGGCGGCAGAGTCACACAAGAAAACTGCGCTCAATCCCGGGCGTAGCAGATAATTGTCATTCCATGATATCAAAGCAATTTCAATCAATGAAAATAATTATATACCGATACAAAATACAACCCAAAATAACACTCGGCTGACCAACAATATCGCGGGGGAAATATGATTACGAACTGACCATCAGATCCCGACCAATAACACTAAACATCTCCACCCAAATCAAACGTAACAAAACAAACCGGCAAACCCAAACACAGAATTTACCGCAAACAACCACATCAGTAACAGAAATAGTCCACCAGAGAAGGCCCCACAAAGACCCTATAAGCGATCAACGCCCCCACACCCTTAACGTAAAAATTCGCAACCTACGAAAACAAACGAGACTCGAACATGGAAGAAAAGGAGAAATATACGCTAAACGACCTCGTCATTCGAATAGACTCAAAAACTAACATCATAGCACACTAGCCCCTCCCAGAGTTGAGCAAACAGTGAAAAAATTACTAAATTTACAAGACCAGGCGGAGCAACGCAAACGAAACCTCGCCAAAGAAAAAAGTACACACCATTCGCACTACTGCTATTAACTCCAACCCATAAACGGGTCTCATACAGCCCAATATCAAAAACCACATAATAGACGAATATAAAAGACCCATAATATCCAACCCCAACCGAACTTTAACAGAACTAAACAACGTCACAAGAGCATCAAAATCCACCTCCACCACCCCGCAACCAACCAGACCTATAAAAAAAAAATAACACCGCCCCAGTACCCGGACCTAGAAAGCCAAAGTCTCAATCTCCTGGAGCCCATAAAAATTTACGAAACCAATCACTTCCTTATAATGTAATCAAAGAAAACCTAACCCATAGAAACTGAGATGTCGTCGATAAAACATGAATGACATGGATATTCCATTCGACACATACATAAGTTAAAAATCAAAACCTACTTACAGGACCACCCACGACTATAAACCAAATAATCAGAAAATAGTCAACAGACCAAAGACGTTACATCCACAGAAACATACATGCGGCAATATTAAAACAACCCTAAAAAGCTCCAAAGGCTAAGATCGCTACAAAAATACGGCACCCAACCACCACCCAGTCCAGCGCGGCTAGTCATATTGCGGAAAACACTACTCAAAATCCCAACTAAGAAGACACCAACACCCACCAGAGACGCAAAAATAAAACCACCAATTTACAATACAGTACAAACTAGAGATCCATCACACTCTCAACCAAAATCCACGCGTCCAACATTAAACACCCAGCCTATTCGACCACACTCTCGTAAGTCCAAGACTCCCCCAAATAACATTACCTATTTACATAACCACCAGTCCGGATTAACCACTATCTTCCGTCAAGCAATAAGGCACCTCTAAACGCACCAAAAGCTTATATAAGCCCACATTCCGCCTAAAAGCGCCTTTAACACAAGTCGCCACCACACACTCCGATAAGGACGACATCCAACCACCAACATAGTTCCACAAAACGAAAAGCAGCTGTTAACCCCTGGACCCACGGCTTTAATATAATTTAAAATTTTAAGTTTAAAAAATATATTTATATTTAAAAAAAAATATATTTTATTATAAATTATTTTTTTTTTTATGTAATTAAAACCATAATTCTTGCTGAGGAGGAATTTAAAGAGTAGGTCGTACCATGCGCGAGGAGCTTGTTTCAATCCATAAAGTGCTTTCTTTAACCGGAATATATGATTCGGATGATCTTGATTGACAAACCCTTCTGGTTGACTTATGTACACCTCTTCCTTTAAAATCCCATTCAAAAATGTTGTCTTTACATCCACCTGGAATACTACCATATTCTTGTGTGCAGTGTATGCTAAGAATATGCTTATAGCTTCAATACGAGCGACAGGTGCAAACAATTCTTCAAAGTCGATCCCCTCTTCCTAACGATAACCTTTTTCAACTAACCGAGCCTTATGATGTGCTGTCGTTGTATGGTATATTTTATTGATTCAAGTTTTAAATTTATATTTTGCCTACTCAACCAAAAACAACACTTTAATGGGCAGTGTACCCGATCGGTGGTAGTTTCGTGGTAAGTAGAGTGTTGATCACTAAGAGCGAGGTTAAATATATCAATTTAATTAATATCTTTGTTATCTAATCTATGTTAATTCTATTCTATTCTAAACCTATCTTAAACCTATTTCAGTCTAAATCTAAATTCTAACGAAAAAGGGGGTTTTTCAACCTGAGAGACTGGCATGGTTTGGTTGGTGACTACAATCAATTCAAGGCACTTTTACCCATGCAAGCTAATTAACAAAAGATAAAAGAGCGGTCAAGCCTACTGATAGAAAACTGTATTAACCATTATTAATCCGATTAGAATGTTAGTTTGATTATTTAGTGTAATGATTCTTCTCTCGAGGTGGCCTTATCATTCTTAGACTAGGCGTCCATCATCCCAAGACCTAGACACATAAATTTATCACATTAAAGCACCGATAAAGCATCCTTATTTCTGATTTAAATCTATGTTAGGATTAAAGCAATGTGAAGTTGTAAACCCTAGCTCATAGAGACTTTAACCCTCTTTACCGCTTTAATGGCACATTTTACACTAGTAGCTCCACGTGTCTGAACTATCTAATAGAATCAAACTTACTTGTTGAATTACTAGATTCACCTACTGTAAACACGATCAATAAACCATTGGAAATTATCCACTTAACTATTAAGCCCGAAGCGTATCCTAAACACAAACGTTAGAGGACTATATTTGGGATCCTATTATTCTAGATGTATAAATTAACTATATGCGAGAGCTATCCCCAGACTCTAGATCTACTATGTCCACTTCACTAATCCATTGAATATAGGTCACATACAAAAGCCGCGTAACAAGTAAAATTGATAACTTTAAACAAGCACTCAACGTAAATAAAGAAATTAAGATAAACAAAATACCAAACGATTCAAATCTTCATAATAATGGCTTATTACCCGAAGTATTTGCCTTCGAATGTCATAATAAATACAGATTCAATTATTTACCAAGGTAAACTAACCAAGTTTAACGAATGTATAAAAAACTGAACGATTACAAAATATATGGAATTACACGTTTGTCTCCTATGGAAATTGAATAACATCTGCTGCGACCTCTTTTGCTCTTCTTGCTCCTCTGAAAATCAACTTTTGTATTTTAGGTATCGAGAATATGATTTAGCACACACTTAAAACTTGTTTTTGAGTTTTCTATTTATAAGGTCTGGAAGTCAGTTGGATACGGCGTATCCATGTGTTGGATACTGCGTATCGGAGATTTCTTAGAGTAGGGACCACGCTTGATATCTTCCAAAATATTATATTAATTCCTTTTATCCAATACGGCGTATTGGTCTTTTGGATATGGGGTATTGATCTTCTTTCCTTTTGTGGTCTTTGGTGAGTGCAAGAACGATATGCTGTATCTTCCTTTATGGATACGACTATTGTCTTCAAAATAATCTTCAAAATATTTTTAATTAAAGCCCAGAATACGTGACCTTTTGACTAACAATCACCAATTTACTCCATAATTACTGCAATGCATCAAATATAAAAGATGATGTTAATAGATTACTTTTTCAATAACGATACATAATGGTTTAATACGTGGATTAACTAATGCTATAAAATAGACCGTTATTTAATGTCATCAAAATCCCCCCACTTGAATCCTACTTTCCTCTAGTAGCCCCTTTATAGTTTATAAAAACGTATCCCTAAGTATGTTTTCAGTTAAAGCATTATTTTCAATGCATTACAAGTACACAACCAAACACCTCACGAAATAGAGAAGAATTCACTCAAATCACCTCAACTAATCTATGTGTTTAACATGTAACTAAATTGCTCAAATAGCTTGTCATGACGAGTATTCCTAAATCAAAGCTTTGCAAGGAATACACACTCCACCACTAAAGCCGAGGATAACAGTTTATTAAGTAAATAAGGTTTTTGTATGGAAAGGCGTACGTGATCAGTCTACCAATCTTTCACCAGAAGTACCACTCCACAGGCAGCTGAAGCCCACATACTGGCCGTAAGATGAATGAGACACGTGTGTTCGATCCACATACCACATTCGAATTAACCAACGGTTAGATAAAGAATGATCTAGGGAAAGTAACTTTCTAATTTCACCAAAAGTTGTAAACCAACGAGGTACAAGACATGCATACACGGCCGTAACGACGGAATAGACATGCATGTTTGTATGAATCCTCATTCGCGTAAAACCAATGGCTAATCATTAGGTGAGAAGGAAGTAAATTGTTGTGAAATAAAAATCTAGAAACAAATATATTAAAGCCTAAAGTACAAGTTGCTAGACACTTTTTCCCTACCGTTACCATGATAAAGACACAACTATTTACAACGTCTCGATCAACGATAAAAAAAACAACCAAAGTTGGCGTTCCCGTAACGGTCAACTTCCCAATCATCCCAAAACTTTTTACATACTCTACTAGGCAAATGGTGATATCTTCCACTTTATACAATACTCTACATCGTTGATTTTTTTAAGACGTATCAACGAATAATTAATCCTTTGTGTAATTCCTTCGGTAGTTGCGAAATGATTATCTTCAAACTTTCCCTTTTTTTGCTAACTATACTTCAAATCTCGGTGTAGTTTCACCATCTTCACGATCATAATAATTCTGAATAATTCCTTCATTCACCATTAATTGTGACGGTAGTAAAATCACATGAGTTTTGACTACTAATATACATTCCTATTTGCAATGTGCAAACTTCCAACCACACCAAATATAGAAAATGACACAAGACTTGGGAAATACAAACTTTACACTTTAAGCAACTAGAAACTGTAAATTAAACTTAATCTAACAGGGCAGGTTAAGGTGTAAGGGTGTAACGAAACAAATAGTTGGTGTAAATTCCTAAAGGATTGGCTCTACGGGTTGTTCTAGTGGATTATCACTCTAAAGGTGAGAGTGGAAAAGGGTTTAAACTAGAGGTTAACTAACCGGTGTAGTTAGTTAATAAACAACATGTAAAGGCGATTTGCGTGTAATCTTAAAATTTACCAATTTAAACAAGTTACTCCAATTAAATCCATAATACTCATTATTGTGGTCTCGAATAGATATACCAAGCCAAGTTCTAAAGTCTACAACATCACCGACACACTCATATTTTGTGGAATTTAGGAAATCATTTAGAAATGGAAAGGTTAAATCCTCACAATATCTAACAAGGGTTATTGTGTGCGGGTTATGTAACATGTAATTTCACAAAAGTATGATTGAAATTTTTTTAAATTTGAGCATAATTTAAGCATTTTAATGTGAAAATTAGGACAAGTATACATTCTAATTCCATCCCCCCACTTGAATTATACAACGTCCTCGTTGTATATATAAAACATTAAAATTGGGAATTTAAATAGAATTAGAATGAGAAACTCCACTGATATTTGCTTGGTAGATTCTCCAAGTTACATTTATGAGCAAGATTGTGTCTTGAAAAAGCGTCTAGATACCAGCATGACTTCGACCACACATAAGATTCCAGATAATATATATTCCTCCAACTTCATGGATTATTCTTTCTCGAGGTCCTGTATGAAACATAGGAAAAACAAGTGCATTCCTATCTTGGGATATCTAGGTTAATTTTAAACTAAACTAAACAAACTAATACGGGTCAGCTGTGGATACGGCGTATCAAATGAATGAATACGGCATATTCACAGAACTAACAATAATGTTTTTAAAGTGCAAAATAAAGACTGATAACGTCCTGAAATTCAATACGCCGTATGGTATGGGGCAGATACACCGTATGAATTTGGGAAACAGACCTCGATTACAAAATTAAATAACATTTGGGTTGTCTCCCGGGAAGCACTTTTCTTTATAGAGAAGTCTTTAAGTTAGACTTTTCCTCAACTTCCCACTTTAATTCCTTCTCTGTAGATCCCTTTTGAACAATCTTTTGATTAGCTTTGTTAAAGCTTATTTTATGTTAGATAGATCTAAAACAGCTATGATAATAACCTTGTAGAATATATAAAGATTATGCAGAATCTAATCTTTATATATCAGAAGAACAATAAAGCAATATAACAATGACACAAGTTCTTTCTCTTAACTCACAATATATTGAAGGATTCACAAAACAACTATATGTTTTACCTAATAACTATTACTATCGATCTATATCTTTTTGATCTATCTATGTTGGTCTCTACTAACTATGCCGTGAGGGTTCCTTTTATACACCAAGGAAACCCTAATGGGCTTACAAAATGCGTTAAGTGATCAATGCATATTTATTCCTAATATATCTCATGCATATCACATAAGCAGGCACTAATTTATACTAAGCAGTACTAATAAACTAACAGCAGTATAATTTTGTACTGCTGTACTAACTATAACTAATAGTACTAATATTACAACCAGCAGTACTAATGACTTAGTTTACATTCTTCAATCTTCAATAGCAGCACTAAGTTCTTTCAGCAGTATAAACTTGTAGAAGCTCTTAATTCCTAACAATCTCATGCATGCTAATGTGCCCACGTGTGAGCCATTCTTCCATTCTTCTTATCTTTCTCACTTACCTTCAGTAATGGTGGGATCTTGTTGCACTCCTCATTAGTGTGGTGTTTAAACCTGCAATATATCAGTCTGATCAAATTCATGCTCAACCTCTGCATATTCTGTCTCTACATCTTCATATTCTTTCTTTGTCATCCTCCCTTGTTTGGAAGGATCCTCTGAAACCAAATCCTCCTCATCATCTAAAATGACCATCCTTGCCTTTCCCCTTTCTGTGGTAGACTTTAGCTTGTCTTCCATGTGTTTGACCTTCTTCACCAACTTTGTAAGAGCCTTACCATGAACCTCCTTAGTCTGATTGAAGAGCGTCTCCAAGCTGGTGACTTTGTAAATATTGTGTACATATTCTGGCAATTCATAAGTTTCTTCTTGCTGCCCTCATCACTTCTAGGTATTAACCTCCTAAAGAGGTAAATCTTGGGTCATAGAAGATGTTTTTATGAAATTATGTTCATTTTAAAGGCGGATGAAATAGTGTAATAGGTCGTTGTAGGTACTTGAAAGGTTTTCTTGTGCTGATGTTGGATGAATGGAGTGGGTTTGTATAGATGGTGAGATGCACTGGGTGTGTGTTGGGACTCAACAGTGAGTGGTTGGTCCTCCTCCTGAACTGAGTTGGTCATGAAGCAGCATAGTATTAATAGAGGTATGTTTACCCCTGAACAAACCTATTTTCCATGTTGCTAAAAGTTTTTGTTTAAGAAGGACTACATATGTTCTGTTATTGTGGATTTAAAGCCTTTTCTTTTTTTTTCAAAAAGATTTGTATAAAGCGTGGATACATCAAAATTTTTGTTTTACTATCCATATTTTTCACCATACCATCATAAATTAATTTTGAAAACTAAAAAGTCATGTATGTAGCTAAACAAATATTTGCAGTTGCAATATTAATAGAAAATTGTTCCCATGAAGTTTTCTTAGGACTTAAACAATGTAATATGGTATGGATCAAAAATCTCTATTGGGGTGAAAATTTACCTTTTTTAAAAGTAAGTATGTCATCATTAGAAACATACCCCATTAGAGTGAGTTGTTCAAAGATTTCAGTATTGGGCAAAGAACTAAGACCATATGGATCTGCTAATTGAAGATGTCTCTTAACGGATGCTTCAGTAATAGCAAATTTGTGCCCATCAACTATGACAGTTATCTGTTGTTCCTCTATCCATGCTGTATTGACAGTACATCTGCCCAAACTGTTCGAAATTAGAGAAACATAGATAGTAGGATTTACAGTTAAAGCATACCTGATATTGACTATCAGTATGAAAAAAAAGGAAAAGGGAGAAAAATAGTCTACCTATCTGATGGAACTCCTCATTTCTAGTTTGCTTTTAAAGAAAAGCCACCATGTTATGCTTGTCACAGAATTCCATATTAGCCATGTGTATAGAAGTTATGAGCAAAATACTGATGTAAGTGCTGGGGTAAGATCGATTTAGAATGAATTACTGTTTGGTAAAAGCAATTGAGATTTTATAGAGAGTGTATAAGGTTTTGAAAGCGGATAGGCGAGTAAATTGATCTTATCTTAAAGATATGAGGTTTATAAGGTAAAAAATACAAGTTTCCACATAAGAACCTTATAAACTCAGAATTGCCGTAAAACCTCAACGGTAAGATTAAAAGAGTAAAAATTTGATATATTGACCAAACATGTAACAGTAACGCAGTAGTACAAATAATAGTCCTACAGTACTAACTTTTGTACTACTGTACAAAGGTTTACCCACCAGTATTACGAATTTGCTTAGCATCTTAACTTTGTCTCCAATAATCAAAGCAACAATATGCCGGTCATTCATCACAAACACACTAGAATATCCTAGATAGACAGGTGAGAATTTCCATGAGGATCCATATTTTATGCATAACCATGATAGAAGTCAAAACTGTTTAATCAAACCCAAAATACTACTTTTTGACCCATATGCTTCCCAAATTTGACCTCAAGTTACCCCATTAGCTTAGTTGGAAGTATAGTTTTTGGCAAACTATCAGCCATCAACGGATTTAATAATTCTTTACCAGTTGTCATTTGCCCTGGAATACCTAATTCTTTCTTGTCAGTTAGACATGGTGAATTGATTACCATTTGTTGTGTGGTGATAAAAACCAATACTGAGAGGACATTCATGCTATCATCAATATCCTCCCCTCAACTCAACATATTGCTTTGCATAACCTTGCAAATGTAACTAAAACCAAGAAAATACAATAACATTACTAACTTTAGGCGTATAAGTATAATTACAGTACTAATTTATACGTAGCAGTGCGCATCCACTGTCAAATATCCCTATATCATTTTAAGGTAACTTGTGGTTCACCCTGGCAACAATCACAGATGAATTAGTTTTCTCTTGGGGACCCAAGCCAATACTGACTTGAGTTTGCTTGTTGGATCAACATAGTCAAATGGCTTACAAATGTATGATCCACTTTTTTTGGAGATATGGTCAATAACATTCCTTTTTGGTCTCCAAACCCAGCATGCTGAGGACTTAACAACATTAATCCTTTGTTTCCCAACAGCACTTGTCACTCTTTTTCCTTTAGCAGTTATAAACAAAATTTAGTTCTTGGCAGTATTATACATTGCTATTTAAATTTATGTTTTTAAGTGAATGTTTTTTGGTAAAAAAGGTACTCCTAGATATGAATGTGACTTTGAAAAGCATTTTAACCTAGGTTTGCAACATTCACTAAGGGTTTAGGTGCAACAGTATTAATAGGCCTGGCAGCACTAACTGGTGCTGCAGCTCTTGAAGAGCTTTGCCTAGCAGTACTAATTGGTACTATACGAGACTTGGTTAAAACTACTGTTGGAGCAAAATTTCTTCTAGAATATGAGAAATTTTGATGATTAGTCATCATAGCATTATTCCAAACTGGTCTAACTTCCCTTTAACCAATTCCCTTTTGCACATTGTTCAACACAGGTTTTTGTACCATCTTTTGATCAGAAAATACAGTCTTTATTAGGATGGTTAAAAACCCCACACAAATAAAACAGCTTTCTTGTAAACAAAAACCCAACTCCTAATTTTTTGAGTTTTCAATTCATCCTGATTGGTTTCTATTATTCCTAGGATTTTGACTAACACTTCCTATTTCATCTCTTGCTTTAGGTTTTGTGACTATTAACAGATTCTAACACCTTTACTACAGACTCATCCTCATCACTATCAGATACATAATCTTCAATAATTGGGGCATCAGGAGTTTTCTTAATCTCAGTAGAGGAATTTTCACATGCACTCTTATTGACCTTAACACCATAGCCTTCAAATTCAGGCTGTTTAAATTCCTCAAGACCAGTGTTTGATAAATCAATAGTAGGAGGTGCAAATAAGCCTGTAGGTGGAGGTGGAACAGTATTATACCCCACACCTTTTCTATTGTTATCTGTTAATAGAATTCCTATTAATTTATCTAAGCTCTTAGAAGCATTTTCATAGTTGTCAATCTTAATCTGATTACTGTCTTTTTCTTTCTTAAGTCTTTCTATCTGAATATTAAGAGCATTAATTTCTGAGTCATGAAATGAGGCATCTCTTTTTAATACAGCAATTTGATCACAAAGCAAACCCTCATTTTTCTTGTAAAAGACTAGTTGTTCTTCTACAGAAGCTAAGCCTCTTTTATAGTTAGCTAGATCAAACTCAGATTTATTAAGCTTTATTCTTAAATTATCATACCGAGACTTAAGAGTTTCATAGGACTTAAGACAGGTGTTAGAATAAGTTTTGTTATTTTATACCGCTGAGTCTGATAAAGCCATAAGGTGGCCATGTTGGTAGGTACTTCCCTCTTCTGCCATCGAAACTCCAA
The DNA here is from genome assembly GCA_026074375.1 of Tanacetum coccineum. Lineage (NCBI taxonomy): Eukaryota > Viridiplantae > Streptophyta > Magnoliopsida > Asterales > Asteraceae > Tanacetum > Tanacetum coccineum. Next base: position 12,066 of record BQNB010027246.1, on the reverse strand, counting down.
TTCAAATCCGCTTCATCAATGCCACCATAAGCCTTGGAAGAAGTGTCTTCCACATATCCACAGTTCTCCTTGAGCTATCGACTCCGTTCCCCTGATCATAATTCCTAGGCCTGCTTTCTTGACTCCTAGGATTTCAGCATTCCCTAGCAAAGTGTCTTAACTTATGACAATTGAAGCATTCTACCTTTGTCTTGTCATAACCAGCAGTATCACTTCCATTGATAGTGATCTTCTTTCCTGTCTTCTGTAAATACCTTCTAGCTCTCATGCTCAGTAAAGCTAATTGCCACTTCAAATCCATTACCTCATGATCATCTTCATGGATTTGTTCTAGATCTTCATGAACAAGCTGAGATCCATTTGGTTGATTAGCCAGGAAAGCATAGACTGTGGCATCACTAAGGCTAGCAGAATTATCTGAAGTACTAGCAGTACTAACATGACCATTAGTAGTATTAACATCATAGGCACTGCTAGGAGAAGAAATAAAGGCCATATTCTGAGAGTTGACAGATCTTTTGACCTCTTGTTCAACAATCTTAAAGTTGTTATAAAGATCATCAATGCTCATGGTTTCAAGATCTGGTTTATTTCTCTAGATTACTACATGAGTGTTCCATTCAGTAGGCAGGCTTCTCAAGAATTTTAGATTGTGATCTTCTTAAGAGATGTTTACATCCAAGATGGACAATTGGCTAACAATTTTCTAAAGCCTGTTGAAGATAGAGTCAAGTGACTCTGAGCTTGATGCATTGAAGTTCTCATACATCTGCTTTAAGAGTGTCTTTTGATTCTTCTTTATGGTCATCATAACCACCAAATCTGACTGTAATGGCTTCAGAACAAAGTCTTGGCATCCTTAATATTGATTAAAAGTCAGTTGATCTTCATTGGAAGTGCCATCATCAAAAGACTTCTTGCTTTACATCATTCTTCTTTTAGAGCCTTCTCATCATTAGTAACTGTCCTGGTATTACAGGAAGTATTGTTGCCATCCCTTCATTGGTTGTCACTCAAGGTTGTGGTTTGAATGAATTTCCATTCTCTATTACCTCCCACAGAGCATAGTCTTCAAGTTGAATGTATTGCTCTATTCTGAGTTTTGTCATATCATAATCTCTTTGATTAAGAAGTGGAAACTTTACAACAGCATTGTTTTGGGCGGTTTCTAGATCCATCTCTTTATGTGAACAAAGAGTTCTTCTAGTTTGTTTCTTCTTGATCAAGGTTTCAGAACACAAGCTCTGATACCACTTGTTGTATCCTTTAGAACAAATCTTGATTAGCTTGTTAAAGCTTTAGTTGTGTTAGATAGATCTAAAACAGCTATGATAATAACCTTGTAGAATATATAAAGATTATGCGGAATCTAATCTTTATATATCAGAAGAACAATAAAGCAATATAACAATGACACAAGTTATTTCTCTTAACTCACAATATATTGAAGGATTCACAAAACAACTATATGTTTTACCTAATAACTTCGTCGATATTTCTTTCACGAGGTCCTGTATAGAATATAAGAAAAACATGTGCATTCCTATCTTGGTACCTATGGTTAATTTAAACTAAACTAAACAAAATACGGGTCAGTCTGGTGGATACGACGTATCAGGTTTAGTGAATACGCCGTATTCAAAATCTGACAATAATATTTTTAAAGTGCTATAAAAATAAATACTAATAATGTCCAGACAATCAATACGCCATATGGTGTGGAGCTGATACCCCGTATTGATGTCTGGGAAGATAGACTCGATAAAATTAAATAACAATCCGGGTTGTCTCCCACGAAGCACTTTTGTTTACAGCGAAGTCTTTAAGTTAGACTTTTCTTTAGATTCTCGTCTTATTCCATCTCATGCACGCTAACGTGCCCGCGTGTGAGCCATTCTTCCATCTTCGCATTTCGAATGTAACCGGGTCCTAGATTCAAAACTCCTTTGTAGAACCCTTTAAGCTTTTGGTATGCATGCGAGATTCCATTCTTCTTATCTTTCTCACTTACCTTCAGTAATGGTAGGATCTTGTTGCATTGCTCATTAGTGTGGTTTTTAAATCTCGGATGTGATCACACCATTTGGTAAGTTACTTCATCATCACTATTGTAAATGGTAATCGTTCTATCAAACTGTCTTGCTTTAATTCCAACTTCTCTAAAGAATGGTTTACCAACAATAACATCGCCCATTCCTTCATCACGATAAGCATCCATATCTTCTAAAATTGCAAATTCAGTCACAATGGAAAAGGTTCCAACAAAAATAGGCACATTCAGTAAGGCTCCTACAACATTATCCCCTTTGTACACCATCTTATCTTTCATTATTGAATTATAAAACTTCTTAGACATCACATTGACGTACAATAGCAGGAAAATGTTAGCGTGAGTAAATTCAAATCCTATCATGCATGAAAACTTTAAGTTGTGAGCATAATCTATATGGATATTCTTATTAGAGTCACACAAAACTAGTGGTAATCATCAATTTCCAAGTATCATATGGCTCATCCTAGTTCTAAATTCCTTAATTACACCTACCGTTCCATAATGGTGGGTACTAAATCCATCTCCTTGATTTCCTCCTAAGCTATTTCAAATGTTCATTAAGATTATTTAATTCACTTATCTTCAAAGAAATGGTCTATATAATGATCTATTTAACACCAAAGTTTTCTCCCATAAGCCTAGCTTCTAAATCAAGTTCCATTCTTTCTCTCAAACTTAGCAAGTAGACCCTCTTAATAAACTACTAGCCATGTTTAAACACATTTGAAAATAATATTTTCTTTCCCCAATTCTTAAAGTAAACTTTCTCTTGTAAACATCAAAGTTTTTGCACAGGACGTTAGACAAAAATGGTCTTCTGAGGATCAAGGGCACTTTGATATCCTCGGGCATATCAAGAATTATAAATTCTACAGGGAAAGTAAATTTGCCAATTCCTACTAGTACGTTTTCAGCTATTCCTTTTGGATATTTCACTATCCTATATGCTAATTCCACTGTCAACCTAAATTGAGGTTTGTTGTTTCATAAATCGCACTAAACTAAGTTAAGGTAGGTCGAGAGAGGCATAACACTAACGCTAGCTCCTAAGTCAACAAGGGCATTGTCAAAGCAAGTATTATTAATAAAGCAAGGTAAAGTGAAACTCCCTAGGTCTTTCTCCTTTTGAGGTATGGCGTTATTGATATGTGAAGCTCCATAAGCTTTTGTGAATTTTAGTCTATAGTTCCCCTCTTCTTCTTCACAGTAATGATAATCCAAATGACTTGGAAAAGGAATCGTCATTTGTCTTGACTTGTACAACAGTTTACTGTTCTGTCCAGTAGATACGACGTATTGGGATGATCCAATACGGCATATCGAGTATGAATCAACTTTAATAGTGGTTGAAATCGACTTGACTTGATCTCTCGGGTTTGTTTTAGTTGAGCTTGGTAGGTTTCCAAATCCTCTTTCCTGTAGTACCTTGCTCATTTGCCCGATTTGAATTTCTAAAGTTTTGATTGATGCTCCTTGGTTCCTTATGGCAGCATCTGTCGTAGCTCAGATTTCTTTAATCAAATTGGAATTTTCTTCGTGTCTTTTTGCTGATTCACTCATGAATTTGATCAGGGTTTCTTCCATAGATTGCCTTCGTTCTTGGTACGAAGGGTTTGCGTTGTTCCTTTGATAGTACCCTGGAGCTGTTGCTCTATATCCCCCTCTTTGAAAAAGTCTACCAAATTGCGTGTAGTAAGCTTCTTCTAGGGTTTTCCCTTCTTCTTTTAGTTTGCATTGTTCACATCTTACTTGAGCAGCATAAACTTTCTCATTCACCTTCTTGATCTCTCTTCCTAAATTGTTTAGTTATGCTTGTATAGCAGCTAGTCCGTCAGAAGTCTCATTACTTCTTCCTCTAGATGTTTCATTAGGCTATTTTTAAGAGTATTTTGCCATTTCTTGGATGGCCATTTTAGCATCTGCAGTTGTCTTAGTTGGAATGGCACCTCTTGAGTCAAGAATCTGTCGTGTTGGAACACCCAACCCATTGTAGAACAAAATTACCTCCTGCATCTTAGTAAAATAGTGTTGAGGACACTTCATCAAGAGTTCTTTAAAGCGCTCCTATGCTTGATAAAGGGTTTCATCTGCTTTCAAAGTTTTGTTAGATTTCCTCCATTTTCTTCGCAGTTCGACCAGGTTGGGCAATATTTGTTCAAAAACTTAGTCTTAAGATTCATCCCAAGTTTTGATCATACCAGTTGGTACATTTCTAGCCAAACGACTAGTGGCTCCAGTTAGGTATATAGGGAAGACTTACGGAAGCAACGTTTGATCCTCAGTGAATGTATGAACATGGAATAAGTTTAACGATTTCGAGAACTTTCTTAATGTGTTCATTAGCATCCTCATTATCTGAACCGCTAAATGTGTTTTCTCGAAGCTCCTTAAGAAATTGGCCTTTCAGTTCAAATTGATCTTTGTTATCAATTTTGGTGCCGTACGACTCCCGATCCATAGGCCGTTCGGGTCCTTGCTCATCAATTGCTCCAGGATTCCGCCATTTCTTTCCGCATTTTTCTTCCTCTAGCATCTTTGGTCAAAAAGGTATATGAAATTATGCATCTCAAAATGTACAAGACTTATGAGTCCCATGAAGAGTCATCACCTTGATGATCAAAATTCTCGTTCAAGTTCTTTGTAAGGTGTAAGAAGTTCGTTTGTAGAACTCCTTGTCATGCACTACCTAAAATAAGGGATAAACAATCAGTAGGATTTGTTCTGAAGATAGAAAAAAATTTTGTCACGAAAATCAAATAGGAAAATGAAGATTTCATTTTCTGTTCCAGATGACCGATACGCCGTATCCAATGGAAGTGGATACGCCATATTAATCTGTTAGATGAATACGCTGTATTGGACAGAGAACTGGATACGCCGTATCCGATGGAAGTGGATACGCCGTATTCAACTATCAACCAGAACAGTGTATTAAGAAAAACAATTTAAATACACAAACAATTAAACACACAAATATACAAGCAAACAATTAAAGACAAATATACAAAATTTACAGAATATACAAGAATATACACTAATCTAAATTACACTAATCCTAAAGGTTAGATCTAATCTAATGTTAAAAACCAAAATATCAAATAAAAATCAAGATTAATTTTCACTCCCCGGCAACGGTGCCAAAAACTTGATGTGTCGTTGTGTGGTGTATATTTTATTGATTCAAGTTTTAAATTTATATTTTGCCGACTAAACCAAAAACAACACTTTAACGGGCAGTGTACCCGATCGGTAGTAGTTTCGTGGTAAGTAGGGTGTCGAACACTTGAAGCGAGGTTAAATCTATCAATTTAATTAATATCTTGGTTATCTAATCTATGTTAATTCTATTCTATTCTAAACCTATGTCAGTCTAAATTCTAATTCTAACGGGAAAAAGGGGTTTTCAGCCTGAGAGACTAGCAATGGTTTTGGTTGGTGACTTACAATCAATTCAGGGCACTTTAACCCAAACCAAGCTAATTAACAAAAGAAAAAAGACACTGTATTAACCATTATTAATCCGATTAGAAAGTTGGTTTGTTTATTAAGTGCAATGATTTCTTCTCTCGAGGTGGCATATCATTCTTAAGACTTAGGCGTTACATCATCCTAAGACCTAGACACAATAATTCTGTCACAATTAAAGCATTCGCATAAAGCATCCTTATTTGCTGATTATAATCTATCTTAGGGATTAAAGCAATGTGATCTTGATAAAACCCGCTCATAGAGACTTTACCCACTTACCGATTAATGTAATTTTTACACTATTAGTGTCCACTTGTCCAGACAATCCAATGGTAGAATCAGAACGTTACTTATCGAATTTAACTAGGTCACCTGCTAGGTGTCAATCTTACACAATCAAAGCAGGTCATGTGACAGACTTCTCGATGCATATTTGGGCCTGGTGATATCCGAATTAACTAGTTTACAAATCCCGAAGCGTATCTTAACACATAAATTTAAACACGTGACTTAGAAGGATAACAATTATGTAACATATGATTCGAGATGTATAAATACTAAATGAGAGCAATCCTGGGACTCTAGATGTACTTGGTCCGGTGTCACTAGATCCAGTTGAATGATAGTCGCATGCAAAAGCACGTAACAAGTAATAAATTGATAAACAAACCATGCATTTCAACGATAATTCAAGAAATCCGAGATAAACAAATACCAACATATCAGAACTTAAAATAATTTGCTAATACCCGAAGGTATTAGCCTTTAAATGTCATAATAAATACAAGATTAATTATTTAGCCAAGGTAAACTAACCGAGTAAACGAATGTTACCAAAAACTGAACGGTTACTAAAGTATATGGAATTACACGATGTCTCATATGGAATTTGATAACTTTGCTTCGACCTATTCTTCACTTTTCTCCTCTGAAAATCGATCTATTTATAGGTTTAGGTACGAGAATATGAATTATTAGCACACTTAAAAACTCATATTTTGAGTTTTTCTATTTATAAGGTCTGGAAGTCGGTTCGATACGGCGTATCCAAGGATTTAAGGATACGGCGTATTAAGGATTTTTTTAGAGTAGGGACCACGCTTGATATCTTCCAAATATATATTTCATTCTATAAATTTTGAATACGGCGTATTGTATTTCTCTCTGGATATCGGCGTATGAGCTTTATACATTCAGTGGTCTTTGGTGAGTGCAGTCACAGAAACGCCGTATCTTTCCTTATGGAACGGCTATAGGTCTTTCAGAATAGTAATCTTCAAAATACTCATTAAAGCTCAAGAATGCGCGCCTATTTGCCTAACTTTCACAATTACTCATAATTACTACAATTTCTCAAATATAAATGATTAAAGTAATAATTCTTTGCAATAATTCTATACATACTCTCTCTAGGGTTAATAACATGGTATATAATGACGCATAAAAATAGACGTTATTTGATGACATCCAATATCCCCCCACTTGAATCCTCTTGACCTCAAGTAGCCTTTAGAAGTATATAAAAATGTATCCTTAAGGATTTTTACCGTTAAAGCAACTTATTTGATCTATTACAAGTAACCGCAACCAAACCCTCACGAAATAGAAGATTAAAACACTCAAATCACTCAACTAATCAATGTTGGTGAACATGTAAACTAATTAGCTCAATTGCTCCGGGTCGGATGAGTATTCCTATCATAAGCTTGGCAAGGAATAACACATCTCTACCACAAAAGACCAAGGAGGTAACAAGTTTATAAAGGTAAATATGGGTTTTTTGTATGGTAAGGCGTCTTACGTTGTCATATCTACAAGTCTTTCACCAAAAGACCACCTAACAAGGCAGCTGAAGCACACATCATGTTCTAACGCAGAATAGACATGTGTGATTCGATCACATCCATCTTCGAAATTTAACCAACGGAAGGAATGAAGAATGATATAGGGAAGGAACCTTCTAACTTTCACCAAATTCTTGAAACCAACGAGGTAGCAATACAATCATACATGGCCTTAATGACAAATAGACTTGCACGCTCGAACAAGTCCTCATTTGCTTAAAACCATGAGGCTCTAATTTTAGGTAAGTAAGTTGAAGTAAAAAGTTGTTTAAATAAAAAATCAAGAAACAATAATTAAGACTTAAGATATCAAGTTGCTAGACACTTTATTCACCGACCGATACCATGATTAAGACAACAACTTTTACTACTCCTTTTGATCATTGAACAATACAACAACCTAAGTTGCGTCCCCAGTAACGGGTCAACTTCCCAAACATCCCAAAACATTACATACTCTACAAGGCAAGTGGCGGATATCTTCTACTATTTGTACATTGCTCTACAACGATTATTTTTGTTAGACGTATCAACGAATAATCGATCCTTCGTTTAATTCCTTCGGTAGTTGCGAAACAATTATCTTTAAACATTCTTTCTCTTTCTTTTTGTATTTTTCCATTTTTTCGTTTTTTGCTAACTATATACTTCAATCTCGTGTGTAGTTCACAATCACACCATCTTCACGTGATCATAATAATTTCGGAAATTTCTTCGATAGTTCTTTCGTTCTTTTTCGGATTCACCCATTAAATGTGACGCCAGAAAATCACACTAGTTTAGACTACTAATAAACATTCCCCATTTGCAATGTGCAAATTCAACCAGCAAAGTACAAATAACCAAAGATAGAAAATGACACAAGACTCGGGAAATTACAAACTTTACACTTTAAGCAACTAGCAACTGTAAATTAAACTTAAAACTAACAGGTTAGGTTTAAGTTGTAATTGTGGTAACGAAACAAATAGGATGGTGGTAATACTAAAGATTGGCTCTACGGGATTTTTTTCTAGTGGAATCATCACTCTAAAATGATAGTGAAAAAAGGTTTAAAACGTGAGGTTAACTAACCGGTGTAGTTAGTTAATAAGAAACATGTAAAAGGCGATTTGGCATGTTTGGACCGATACGGGCGTATGGACTATTTTCCCTACGGCGTATCCTTAAGATACAATAGCTGTAGCTGTCGAGATCGGTTTCACTTGGTCTTTTGATTTGTTTTCGTAGATGCTAGGAAGACTTCCGAATACCTTTTCTCTGCAATACTTTACTCATATGGCCGATTTGTAGTTCCAAGGTTTTAATTGATGCCCCTTGATTTATAATAGCCGCATTGGCAAAGGCTTGGATTTCTTTGATGATGTTCGAGTTCTCCCCTCATGCCTCTTAGCTAAATCGTGATAAACTTGGACACGATTCTATTCCATAGTTTTTCTCTCGAGGCAGGGTGCGAAGAGTTTCCATAGTTTTATGGTAGAATCCTGTCCTGTTTGCTCTGTATTGTCCTCCAGGTTGATAGGGTTCACCGTAACTTGTATATTAACTCTTCCTAAAGTTTTTTCCTTCTTCCTTTAGTGGACAATCCTTCGTATAGTGCGGTCCCTTGCATAGTTCGCATCCGACCTGAGCAGCGTACACTTTCTCATTTACTTTCTTAATTTCTAGTCCGAGATTGTTGAGTTGGGCTTGGATAGCAACAAGCCCGTCAAAGTTTTCAGTACTTCTAGCCTTGAAGAAGTTCCAATTATGCCATTTCTCTAGGAAAATTCAGCCATTTTTTGGATGGCTATTTTAGCATCAGCAGCAGTTTTGGAAGGTATGACACCCTTTGAGTCTAGAATTTGTCGAGTTGGAACATCGAGCCCATTATAAAACAAGATGACTTCCTGCATATCGGTTAAGTAATGTTGAGGACACTTCGTCAGCAATTCTTTAAATCTTTCCAATGCATGGAAAAGGCTTTCATCGGCTTCTTGCTAGAAATTATTAATTTCCTCCATTTTCTTTGCGGTACGGGCAGGTAAACAGTATTTGTTTAGAAATTTAGTTTTAAGAACTTCCCAGGTTGTAATCGAGCCTGATAACTGGTTCCTTATGGTGCTTGCGGCTCCGGTGAGGGATACAGGGAAGGCACAAAGCAAGATTAGATCTTGATCACTTTTGGTGAAATGCGAAATAATCAACAAACATCTCTAGAAACCTTATCGAAGTGCTCGTTTGCACTTCGAGTTTCCGAGCCACTTGAAAGTATTGTCACGAAGTTCTTTGAGAAATTGCCCCTTTAATTCAAAGGGGGTGTCTTAGTTGATCGTGGGCCTAGTAACGCCCGACCTGTAATTCTCTCGGGTTTTGCTCATGTACTTCTCCATTGTTTTCGTCATTGTTTCTATTACTTCTTCCTCTGATTGTTCCTTGATGTCAAAAATGTGATCGAACGTCACGGTTGAATTCTGTATTCTAACGCAGACTTGTGTATCAAAAAAAGCCTCCTTCTTGAGCGAAATTTTTGTTTTGGGTTTTCAAAAGGCGAGAGTAGTTCCTTTGTAGAACTTCTTGTCATGCACTACATGAAACATATGACAATAAATCAGTTGGATATGTTCTGATGAGAGAAATCAAATGTAGAATTGAAACAAATGGAGTTTTGTTTTGCTACTATATCAGATGACAGATATGTCGTATTTAATTGATCTAAATACGTCGTATAGGTCTGTTGAATGCCAGTACGCCGTATTGAGTTCACAAAATACGTCGTATTGTTTGGGGAACAGATACGCCATTTAGACTGTAAAATCAATACGCTATTCTGAACAGAAGGTTAGATACGCCACATCCAACTAGTGGATACGTCGTATCAGGTGATCAATCAGAACAGAATACTATTTAAAACACACAATTAAATAATGCGATAGTTTAAACACATAATTAAATTAAACAATTAGCAATCAGAATTAAATTAATTTTATACTAAACAAGTTAAATGTTAGAAATACTAATAAGAATAAAGATTAACTAATCACTCCCCGGCAGTGGCGCCAAAAACTTGATGTGTCGTCGTGTAGTATATAATTAGTGATTATCAAGTTTTACATTTATATTTAGCCAACAAACCTAAAGACAACACTTTAACGGACAGTGTACTCAGTCAAGATGTAGCTTCGCGGTAAGTAGGCTGTCGAACACTAAGAGCGAGAGTAACCTAATATTCTATTAGTATTTTAATCTATCTAGATTAGTCTAATTACTTGTTAAACCTATACTATACATATTTACTAGTGGTAAATGGGGGGTTTTCAGCCTGAGAGACTGGCACAGGTTTGGTGGTGACAAAGATTAATTCTAAACACAATAAACACTAAAGCAAATAATCACAAGATAAAGAAGCGGTACAAGCCAAATAATAGAAAACTGTATTAACCATGTTAAATCTGATTAAATGTTGATTTGTTTGTTTAGTGCAATGGCTACTTATCTCGAGGCGGCATATCATTCTTAAGACTTAGGTGTTTCTTCATCCTAAGACCTAGATACGAACAATCCTGTCATGATTAACACATCCGCATAAAGCATCCTATAGTCTAATTATAATCTATCATAGGGAATTAAAGCAGTGGTGATCCTGTTAAGACCCTAGCCCATTGGGACTTTACCTACTTATTGCTTTTTTATTGGGAAAAAATGGGGTTATTTTTATACATACGGTATCCACACCACCAAAATCAATACAAGAATAATACTGGTCAAACAATTATCGGGTCACCTGCCGGTCTAACTAAGCTCATAATCAAAAAGTAATGATAAGGTGTCATTTGTGATCCTATTGGTTCGGGCATACAAAACACAACATAGAGAGCTATCCCGGCATCTAGATTACTGGTTAAGTCTCACTAGACCCAGTTGAAGGATAGGTCGCATGTACAAGCACATAAACAAGTATAAGGCAATAAACATAATCAAATAACAATGATAAATTAAGCAAGCCGGATTAAAGCAAACCAAACATTATAATCTTCATTAACATGGCTAATACCTGAGGGTATTAGCCCACAATCATTGTCATTTTTACAATCGTGATCAAATAATTAAAAACCGAATGATTAAGGAAGTAAGAATTACATGATGTCTTCTATGGAATTAGGTATGGTGCTCGACCTTGGCTGCTCTTTATGGCTTGAGAAATTCCACTCCAGATGTATACTATACAGAGAATATGATATTGCACACCAAAAACTCATTTTTGAGTCTTCTATTTATAGTTGCTGAAAAACACTCGATACGCCGTATCCAGATAGGTCGCTACGGCGTATTGGGCTGGATTCCTTGGAGTGCACGCTACATTTGTAATAATTCTTTGATATCATTCCCAATTTACTTGATTTACTGTATCTTCGAATACTTATCTTCATGGATACGACATATGTAGATAGCATGGATACGCCGTATTGGGAATTGGTCAATTTTCACCAATACGCTGTATCTCAATACGCCGTATTGGGAATTAGTCAATTTTCACCAATACGCTGTATCCCAATACGGCGTATTCATGGATACGCCGTATTAGTTTCGTATCATAAGCTTGGCAAGGATATACATCTCCACCGCTAAAGCTAAGGAAGAATAAGTCAAAAGCTAAATTAGGTATTTATTAGAAGGCTCGGGTTAAATCATTCTTTTTAGGAGAATGATATAGGGTATGGA
>BQNB010027245.1:0-57815 GCA_026074375.1 Tanacetum coccineum | reverse complement strand
CCTTTCCTTATATCTCTCTAGCTTAGCGGTTATTGATTCATTATTTTGTTCCTTATTAGCCTTTTCCCAATTATTCACATGATTAATCATTTTTTCGGACATTTGTATTTTTCAATCACAGATAAAATCATTGAATCTTGTTGTGCCTGCAAATTAGTATCTTGAACAGTTGCCTGTTGTGTTTCTGACAAATATTGAGAATATAGAATGATATTGCTATCACTAGATATCTCGTTATCTGTAAAATCCATAACAGGTGATTGTTCAAAATCCTGCAATTCATGCACATCCATATCATTTAGATAGGTTTCAGAATTTGGTACCTCTGAGATAACGTCAGAACCATAGTTGGAAATGTTGGCCATAAGAACCGCTTGTGCACTCGAGAGATCATTACAATCAGAATCATAAGTATCAAGATCCTTAGTTTAAAAAGCAGCATTGTGAGGAATGACTGTTTGAGTTTAACTTGCTGGAATTCCTGGATCTGCAAGAAATGTGAGTTGCGCCTTATCGTTGATCGTATTTAATACGTGTATTATAATCGAACGACATAATTATAGGTCGTAGTCGAGATCGTTGCAGATTCAGTTGTGATTTAATTGGATTAATTGATCGTGGTCTTTAATCAATGTGAAGGTAAGTTCATAGCCCCACTTTTTACAGTTTTACTGATTTATTATTATCTGGGGTGAAAACATCATTTGTTTTATAAATTGGACGCAAGTGTTTTAAATATATTGATTATGTGTTTGCCTAAGTAGCGATAACCCTCCTGAGCCCATTATCATGAACTGTCAATTGCATAGATGTAGTTGTTAATTGCATTATGTGAGCGCGAATGTTATAAATAGATCTATTAGGATTAACCTCCCCGTTTGGGTGATTAGCTATCACCGGGAATGAACGTTGACCATGTCGGACTTGGATGTTGCGGGTTACAACATCTGTACGGGCAAAATAACTGCTAAAATAGCAAATATAGGTTGAGCTTCGGTGTCATGAGCTTAGTGCAACAATAATCTGGTTTTGTGATTGTTGGCATATGTTGTAACATCACGGGAAAGTCTTGCGGTCCTGCATAATTTAAATACATAAACCTGTGAATTCACCAACAATTTTGTTGACGTTTTAAGCAATGTTTTCAGGAGGTCATTAGGCACGAGATGCCAAGGATGCATTGGATAATGTTTTGGATTGTACAGTTAAAGACTTATGTGTATCATGTTTTGGGAAATATATGTTGTCTTTTGTAACATGAAACAAAGAACAAGTAAAGCTATAAGCTTTTGTAATATATCTTTTAATTAAATCCAATGTATCAGTTTAAACGACTTTTGTGTCGTTCTTGTATATATCTTGTGCTGTTGATCTTGAAGTAACATGCCCCGGATCCTTATTCCGCTGCGACCCATTTTGGGGGTGTTACAAATTTGACGAAAAGACGCAATGTGCACATATGTTCTTCGAAGACGTGCACATATGTTCATCAAAGACGTGCACATGTGTTCTAATGAATTCGATTAGAAACTAAAGAGTGCACATATGTTTTTAAATGACTTGCATATGTATATTTAACAAGATACTTGTACATGAATTGTATTTCATTTGATAACAAATTTGGTGTATACTAATTATGTTCTTGGTTTGTTATAATTTTTTTTAGGCTACATGTATATGTTTATGTTTTTTGTCATAAATTTAAAGATAAAAAAATGTACACTAAAAACATATGTACAACTATCATTTTAAGCAAAATAAGTTTGACACAATTGTACAAAGAAACACATGTAGATTTACAATATATAAAAAAACAAATAATTAATAAATAAAAAGGCTAACATGTAAATTAAGGTAAAATTAAGGTTTGATACTTGTAATACAGAAAAAATGGAAGGGTAAAATGATCTGAATAAATGTGAAACGTTTGATAATTTACACTTTAAACTTGATATTGTTGAGTTTGCATATAACACCCTAAATATGGAAAGCTGTCATATTTAACCCAAACTTGAAAGGTTGACATATTAGAGGTCCCTAAGCTATTAAAAAAATACTTAATAGAATCTCAATGCATGAATATATAAAAATGGGAAAGTTATCTAAAAATAAAAGTAATACTTATATGAATGGTTTGTAATGCGAATTTTTCATTTCTTTAGGTTCGGTCAAGAGGTGAGTGATTAGATAGTCCGGTGGTGTTTCTTTGATTTTCTATGTCTTCGAATAAGGTTACAAATATTCTGACCCCTTTTTAAATCGTAAGGTTTTCTCATGACATGTTTTCTCTCTATCTTTGATTTATCATTTTGATTTGCTACATTTGCTCTAACCTTTATCTGGCTTCTTAATGATCTTCATTATGTTCTTTTTAACCTGCTATGCTACCTTTGATATTGAACCTTTGAATTTGAACTTTACATTTGAACCTTTGCGATGATCCATTTGCAATGACATTGATATGACTTTGCTTTGAGACCCTTCAGTTTTGAGAACCAAGCCCCTATTTGTTTCCTAGCCATGAAAGGTAACATGCCGTATCATTGATCTCCTTTGCATGACTCATGTTGAGTGAGTGAATTTCTCATACCGTCCCCATTTGATTACTATATGTGCACTATGAATAGACTATTATTTGGTTTTAAGGGGCGTATGGAGCATCCTAGATTTGTTTGTATTCGATGGATTATAACATTATAAATTTGGATGTTTGGTGACTGAGATTGGGTGCGCAATCCACGTCTTCACAACTGAGCTTTGGAAGGCTCATGACTCCATGGTTATCGATGATAAGCTTGTTTGGGCCTTGGTGATTGGACTTGATTTGATTCTGATCATCTTACTTACCCTACTGATTGATCTCGATTGTATTACCTACCATTTGTATCGCTTGATCATGTATTGTGATATCCTTTATACCTTGTATCGTATCCTTTGATTTCCGTTATCTTTTGCATTCGATTATATATATCTGTTCACTGGCTTTGTAAGCTCAGCCGATTTTCTTTTCCTACTGCAGTAATCTAAGCTAGGAGTTGGGGTTTCTTTCGGTTTTGATGCCTGAGTGTGGACTTACCCTAAAGAATCTTAGTTTGGATATTGAATTGTTTCTTTTCAAGACATTTGTTATTTCGTTTGGATATGTTTATCCTTTGAGAACTTATGTACCTTAAGTCATGTTGACTTATTTCCTTTGGTTATTTATTAAGACTTCTGCTGTTTATGCCTTGTGTTATAGATTATGAGCTTTTGATGTCACACCATATTGTCATACATCTACCTTCACGGTCGGGGCGTTACAATTTTGGTAGCAGAGCCAGGTTAATCATGACGAGGATCTTATGACTTAGAGCTTAGGCGTATGACCTGTTAGGATTGGGTAGACATTAGGTTCTGTTGCTAACTCTCTTCCCGTAACCTATCTGTTTTCCGTTTGCTAATCGTTTTCTCGATCGTTCAGATGGTGACTACACGTAGAAACTCGGATGACGATGTTCCTAACTTCGAGGCCATGATTGTTGCTGCTGTGGCCAATGCTCTTCCTAACCTTATGGCTACTTTGAGGACTCAGATCTCCAATGACATCAGGAATGGTGTTGAATCTTTAGGTGGCAGTGGTGGTGGTGGTGGCGATGCTTTACCCCAAGGAATTCAGTTGGGATCGAAAGGTTTACTAAGTTAAAGCCGGCTGCGTTCGGGGTCTGCTGCCACTCCTGCCGAGGCAGAAGACTGGATTACGCATATGGAGAAGTTATTTCAAGTTTTGGGTTGTCCCGATAATTTCAAGACTCGTCTTGCTGCGTTTAAACTAGAAGGTGATGCACTGAGCTGGTGGAAAGCTCATTTGCGTACTCAGGGTTAGAGGTGATTCGTTGCGATACTTTGTACTTGGGTCTTTTTCGTGAGTCTTTATCAACAGGTAATTTCCGACATCTGAACAACAACAGATATAGCGTGATATGGTCGATTATATCATCTGGATCGAGAGAATTCTGGGAATACATGAGAGGTTCACTAGGTTGGCTAGTTTGTTGGAACTGCTGCTGGAAGATGCTCAGAGGCAAGCTAGACATTTTCATGTGGGGCTAAAGAATGGTTTTTGACCGGATCGTTTAATACGGAGAAACTAATGTTGCGCAGGTTGCGGTGCTGCCCGTAACAGCGAGTTATGCATGAGAGTGGAAACAAATAGAGCGTGATAGAGATGGTAATCGATTCAAAACTAGGACAGGGCCAACAGGAAACAAGGTCGTCATGACCAGGGTCAGCAGAGTATAGGGGTCGACAGACCAGAGTGTTGAGCATCGGTCGACAGGATCGGGGTATAATGATTCGAAGAATCAGGATTTCAGGGTCAGGATCAGAGGTTTACTGGTAGGAATGGGAATGACCGCCAGGGTCAGGGTAACTACAACCAGCGCCAGCACAGGGGTCAGTCAACTCGGGATTTTAATCAGGGTCATGCTTCAGGTTCTGCAAATCAGAGGAGGTCTACTGAGACTTTGCCTCCTCCACCTCTTTGTACTACATGTGAAAGCCTCACCCCATGTTTGGGTTTGTTGATAAGGCTACTGGGGGATGTTTTACTTGCGGGTCTACTCAACATAAGGTGAAGGATTATCCCCAAGCAAAGCAGAAGCAGAATATGCCAACAGATTTTGCTAGAGACGCCTCCTAACTACAAGACGTGTCTTATGCTACGACTCGTGATCAGCGGCGAAGACTTCAAGGTACTATTACCGGTAATCTCTACATTGATGATCGTACTATCTTCTTTTATTTGAGACGGGGGGGTCTACACATTCTATTATATCAACCACATTTGCTAAGAAACTTAATATGACTCCTACACCATTAATTGAACGTGTAATCATTTCAACCCCAATGAAGAACCATATGCTCATTGACCATGAATATGTTAATTGTCCTCTCCGTTTTGCTGATCATATTCGTTCTGCGAATTTACTTCTATCCATATGGCTCGACTTTGATGTTGATTCATGGCTTGATTGGTTCTTTCTCATCGAGCTACCATTGACTGCTATGCTAGGACTGTGATCTTTGGTAACGTTCGCCAACCTAAATTTGTTTATCATGGCTCCTCATCGCTTAAGTCCGTTAAACTCATCTCTGCTATGAAGACACGTACCTTGATTTCTCATGGTGCCAAGGTTTTCTGGCTTCTGTTATGGACACATCTTTGGAGAGTCCTCAATATTGAAAATCTTTTCTGTTGTTTGTGAATTCGCTGATGTTTTTCCCGATGAACTTCCTGGACTTCCGCCGGCTATAAGAGTATTGAATTTGGCATTGAGTTAATTCGCCGGTGGTTGAACCTATCTCAAAGGCTCCGTATTGTATGGCTCCTGTTGAATGAAGAGTTTAATAGGAGCAATTACAGGACGATGTTAAGAGAAGGCTTCATTAGACCCAGTGTTTCCATTCACCGTGGGTGCACCGTACTTTAATTTGTAAGAAAGAAATATTGGAGGCATGCGCTTGTGTATCTGAATACCACGCGGCTCAATCGATTATAATTCGTAACCGATATCCTCTTCGGCAATCGCAATTTGTGTTGACAACTACAAGGGGCCAAATGTTTTGTCTTAAAGATTGGATCTGCGATCCTGGCTATCACAACTCGTGTGGAGAGAACGGAATTTCTAAAGACTGCTTTTCGTACGCGTTATGGCCACTACGAATCTTTTATTCCCTTTGGTCTGACTAATGCTCCCTTTTTGTGTTTTATGATTTGATGAACCGTATTTTCCACGAGTACCTTGATAAGTTCGTTATTGTTTTCATCGACGACATCCTCGTTTACTCCAAGTCTGAAGAAGAGCATGAGCAACATCTACGAATGTGTTGACATTCTTATACAGAAGACGTTTGTATGGCAAGTTTTCGAAGTGCGAGTTCTGGTTACAGCAAGTTCGCTTTCCTTGGTCATAATGTATCTGCAGACGGCATCATATGGAATCCATCAAAGGTTGAGGCTTACCAAATGGCCGAGAACCAACTACGGTGACGAGTGAGAAGTTTTCTGGGGGCTTGCTGGCTATTACCGACGTTTTGTTGAGGGTTTCTCCCGATTATCTACCTCTACCCAGCTGATGAGAAGGTGAGAAGTTTTGTGGACGGATGAGCGTATGAGAGTTTTGTAGGAATTGGAAACGAGATTGGTGTCTGCTCCGATATTGACTCTTCCATCAGGTTTCCGGTGGTGTTTCAGATAGATGGTGATGCATCAATAAATGGTTTTGGGTTTTGTTTTGATGCAACATGGAAGGTGATCGCCTCGCTTCAAGACAGTCTGAAGCCTATGAAGTAGATTTATCCAACCCTATGATCTTGAGTTTGCTGCCATGGGCTTTGCATTGAAGATCTGGAGACACTATCTGTATGGTGAAGCTTGTGAGATTTTTACAGATCATAAAGTCTCAAATATATTTTGACTCAACGAGAACGTTAACATGAGACAGAGGAAGATGGTTGGAACTTCTGAAAGATTATGACACAAGATCCAGTACCATCCGGCAAGGCTGTAATGTGGTTGCCGACAGCACTTAGTCGAAAATCTAGGATGATAGCTTGTTTTGATTCCAGATCCTTCAGATTAAGAGCTTTGGGTGTTTGACTATTTGTACGAGGGTTCTGGTGGCTTTTGAGGCGAGTTATGAGGATAGAGCTAACCTCATGCCCTAAAGATCAAGATGCTCACAGGGACGACGGTGAGTTGAGAGCTATTGCGCATAATGTGAAGACGGTAAACATACGAGTTCCAGTGTTGATGATGACGTGTTTTGTGGTTTGAAGACAGGCTATGTGTTCCAAATGATCAGGCACTTCGCAAGAAAGTTATAACGGAAGCTCATAGTTCTCCATTTACTATTCATCCAGGTTCAACCAAGATGTCCAGAGATTTGAAACAGTACTTTAGTGGAAAATGGCATTAAAGCAAAAGTGGCTACGTGTATCGCAAATGTATGAACTTGTCAAGCAGGTCAAAATTGAACAATCAAAGAGCTAGTGGTTTGTTACAAGGCCTTTTGGAGACCATGTTAAATGGGATGAGATTCCAATGGATTTTCTTTACTGGCTTGCCTACTACTCAGAAAAAGACATGATCGATTGGGTGGTTGTTGATCGGCTAACCAAGTCTGCTCATTTCTTACCTATTCGGAAGAACTATGGTATTAGTAAGTTGGCGGAGATTTTTTGACAGGAAATCGTTAGACTGCATGGTACACCGACTTCTATTGTGTCTGACAGAGATCCGAAGTTTACGTCTCGTTTTTGGAAAGGATTACAGAAAGCTTGGGGAACTCGTCTTAAGTTCAGTACAGCATTTCATCCTCAAACCGATGGTCAGTCAGAGAGGACCATTCAGACTTTGGAAGATATGTTGAGGGCTTGTGCTTTGGAATGGACAGGTAGTTGGGATGAATATTTGTGCTTGGTGGAGTTTGCCTACAATAATAGTTGGCATGCTAGCATCAAGGCAGCACCTTTCGAGCTTTTGTATGGTAGAAAATGTCGAGCACCTATTTGCTGGGATGAAGTAGGTGAACGTTTGATTGAAGGTCCGGAGCTCATCGAGATTACTAATGAGAAAGTGGCTGTTGCTAAGGAGAAATTGAAAGAGGCTAGATCGCGACAGAAGAGTTATGCTGATAAGCATCGACGTGACTTAGAGTTTCAAGTTGGAGATCGTGTATTTCTGAAGGTTTCGCCATTCAGAGGAGTTAAACGTTTTGGGATCAAGGGCAAGCTCAGTCCTCGATTCATTGGTCCGTTTGAGATTTTGGAACGTATTGGAGAGGTTTCGTATCGTCTGGCGCTTCCTCCGCAGTTATCGCACGTTCACGATGTCTTTCATGTATCTCTTTTGAGGGGATACCATTATCATCCATTGCATGTCGCATCTTATCCTTTTGATCAGATTCAGCCTGATATGTCTTTGTCCGAGGAACCTGAATCCATTCTGGATCGGCAAGAGAGAGTCATGAGAAACAAAGTTATTCCTTTTGTGAAGATTCTTTGGAAGAATCACCCAGAGCGTGAGGCTACCTGGGAGACCGAAGAGTCTATGCGAGCTAGTTATCCTCATTTCTTTGTCTAGTTCGGTATGTTTTCGTTTCGTTCTCATTTCGTTTTCATTCCGGTTCATTTCAATTTTCGAGGACGAAATTTTTTTTTAGAGGGGAAGAAGTTGTAAAACCTAAAAATCTCAACAAGTGTAAAATTACCAAAATACCCCTAATGCAAGAAAATTACATAAAAGCATGCATAAATTTCATTTTAATTCTAGAAATTATGAAAATATAACATATGACAATTATGAAATTTATGTAAGATTAAAATACCTTATATTATATAAGAAAAATAATTAATGTTTATGCATATGTATTTATGCCGAAATTAATTACATTTAATTATTTATACATTACCATTAATATAAAATAAATGTTATTAATTACAAAATAAATATTGGTAAGTTACAAAATCTGATTTAATCACTTTAAAAGCCCATAAATTCGGCCATAATACCCATTATATTTCTTTTATGATTTTATTTTGTTAAAACCTAAAAACAAAACATAACCGAAACCCTAAAATCAAAAGAGGCGGCACCAAGAATTTTCCAAGGGCTAGGACGAATTTTCTAAGGTGTTTTGAAGGTCAAGTATTGTGGGAAAAATAGTGGGAAGATTGTAAAGTGCTTGGTTCGATTGTGGTATTTGTTTTCGTTCGAAATACTCAACCGGGTACTAATAATTCATAAAACCATCAAGGATCATCAAAGGTATTTTTATAACTCATGTTTCATCATATTAATTCGTTATATACCTGGGATAAATGTTCATGCATTTTATTTTGATTTTATAAATTAAATCATATTGGAAACCCTAATTTTGGATTAATTATGTAATCGGCATTTAAACTATTTGTAAAATTTATTTTATATTTTTATAAGGTTTTTCATATCACATATAACTCAGATAAATTATTGGAAAAATTTATAAGTGATTCGAATGATTATTGGGGATTTAAGTGTGTTTGCCGAATTCGCATAAAAGGGAAGAAAGGAAAGAAAATTGTTAAAAAGTATTAGGGTTAGGTTTTGTTATTTTGTTCCAGGTGCATTATATAATGCAGTTATTGGGGAAATAATTTGTTTGTGCTCTGGCAAAAAGTTAATTAGGGAATTTGTGAATTTAATTGTTATCCAATAGCTATTTAAAAGTATAAGGAACTCGTTGTAATTTTTGAAACAATGGGTCCTGTTTAGACATGGTTATTTAATATTTAATATATTCTGTATAAAATAAGTTGGGGGGTATAAAATGTCATTTTGATATTATTTTGGATTTAAAATGTTAATTACATATAATAATTAATTAAGAAAGTATTAATTCTAAAATATAGGGACTGAAATGTAAATTCTGAAAGTGGAAGGTTTGGTTAGTAATTAAATGTATAAAGTATGAATTTTGTCTTATTTTTGGGAAAATCTATTAAGGGATTGTTTGTGTTAATTATGGATAATATTAAGAATATTATTTAATAATTATAAATAACAAGGGCTAAATAGTAAATTATGTAAAATAAGGGTTTTGACCTTGTACAAAAATACAGAACATGGAAAGGTGATAATCTGAATAAAATGTGAAACTTTGATATTTTACATTTTTAACCTGAAATTGTGATTTTGACATATTAAACCCTAAAATCGTGGAAAGCTGTCATATTTAACCCTAAACTTGAAAAGGTTTGACATCTTAAGTCCCAAAGCTATTAAAATACTTAATAAATTCTCAAATGATGAATATTACTAAAAATGGAAAGTTACTAAAAATAGAATAGTATAACTTAAAGCATGGTTTTGTAATTCGAATTTCATCAATTTCGTTAGGTTTGGCCAGAGAGAGTGATTTATGATATTCCTGTGGGGTTTCTTTGATTTTGCTTTGCTCGAATAAGGTACCGATATTCTGACATTATCGTTAAAGGTTCTCTGACATGTTCTCTCTATCTTTGATTTCTCATTTTTGATTGCTACATCTTGCTCTGAGCCTTTTCTATCTTGGCTTTCTTTTTTATTAAGAATTTATTAAATTTCCCATTATGTTCTATTTGAACCCTGCTATGCTACCTTTGATATTTGAACCTTTGATATTTGAACCTTTGACATTGAACCTTTGCTATGATCCCTTTGAAATGAACTTTGATATGACTTTGCTTTGAACCCTTCAGTTTGAGAACCAAGCCACTATTTGTTTCCTAGCCATGAAGGTAACATGGTCGTGTCATTGATGCACCTTTGGCATGACTCATGTGTGAGTGAGTGATTTCTCATACCGTCCCCCATTTGATATTATATGTGCACTATGAAGACTATTATTTGTTTAAGGGGCGTATGGATGCATCCTAGATTTGTTTTGTATTCGATGGATTATGACATTATGATATTTGGATATTTGGTGACTGATGATTGGGTGCAATCCACGTCTTTCACAACAGACTTTGGAGCTCATGACTCCATGGTTACTATGATATGCTTTGTTTGGGCTTGGTGATTGGACTTGATTTGATTTTCTGATTCATCTTACCTTACCCTATGATTTGATCTTCTGATTTGTATTACCTTACATTTGTATTCCTTGATCATGTATTGTGATATCCTTTGTATCTGTGTATCGTATCCTTTGTTTTCGTTATCTTTTGCATCGATTATTATAATAGATATCTGTTCACTGGGCTTTGTAAGCTCTCCGCATTTTCTTTTCATGCGGCAGGTATCTAAGCTAGAGTGGGGTTTGCTTTCGGTTAATGAAGAGCCTGAGTGTGACATACCCTAGAGATCTTAGTTTTGATATATAAATTGTTTCTTTTCAAGACATTTGTTATTTCGTTTGGATATGTTTATCCTTTGAGAACTTATGTACCTTAAGTCGTGTTGACTTATTTCCTTTGGTTATTTATGAAGACTTCCGCTGTTTATGCTTGTGTTATGATTATGTATGCTTTTGATGTCACACCATATTTGTAATACTTCTACCCTTCCGGGTCGGGGCGTTACAGAATAAGCTGAACCTTTCACTTTTTAATAACAAATTTCTTGTTAAACTTGTTAACTTTCAGCTTATTTTTTTTTAGAAATACTTAGTACACATCTTAAACTTCTTATAGCTTCTTTTAGTTTTCATTTTCATTAAATAATAAGCAAGTAATAAGCCAAAGTTTGGAAAAGTAGAAATTTCAAATGGAAATCCTTAGTTTCTGTAACACAGTTTTAGATGCTTAATTTTTAGCTTATTAAGTTGTTAAAAGTCAAAAGAGCTTTTATGAAAGTTGTAGTGTTAAAGCTCAGTTACAACTTTGTAGTTTTAAGTTTTTGCTAATTTTCATTTTTTAGATAAGCTCAAAATAAGCCAAATCGTAGGGTCTGTTTTGTATTTTCTCAATAGTTTAGGGTTGTCTGTTTTAACTAGAGTGTAATTTTCTATTAGTTTCCCCGCCTGTCCTTTACTTTCATTTGTTGCAATTTCTACCCTAGTCTTTTAGAATAATAAAATAGTTTTAATATTTTTAATATTAGTTTTAATAAAATTAGGTTTTAGGTTTTAATTAGCAAAATTAGGGTTCAATTGCTATATAAAAATTGGGCATTTTTATTCCTTTAGTTTTCTGCACATTTTAAGTAGTTAAAAACTATTTTTCTTTATTTTTCCAGTTAAATTTGTATTTTCTAGGAATTAAAATAGGTTTTAAGTAATTTCTTTTTCTTAAAAAATTCATAGAAAATTGAAAAATAGTTGAAAAATTCTAACTCTTTTTGTGATAATTTTCCTTTTCATTCTAGTATTTTTGAAAAATAAAAATAGAAGTTTAGTGTTAATTTTTAGAAAAAGTTTATTTTTAGTAATCATTTTTTCTTAAAAATTCTTAAAAAATTCAAAAATAGTTAAAATATCTAAATACTTTGTCCCTATAAATTTTCTTTTTAATGTGAGTGTATTTTTTAGGTATAAAATTTCTCAACAAGTAGTGCCTTATATTTTAAATTTCAGTTTTAGCTTACGTTTTTGATTTTCGTGTATTAAAATTTCGTGCTAGTCAATTGTTTTTAATTGTGCTATTATATTCGTAGTGTAATCCAAAGTTCAACAATCCTTTATCATTCTTAACTCGAATCCGAATTATTCCCGAATCTCAATTCACGACTTTGTTGGGACACGACCCGAGAAGAAAATACTTCCCGGTTAAAAATATACGTATTGTGTTTTCTTTAGTGAGATTTTACCTTTTTATTTCTCTTGTTTGAGAAGTAATTGGGAAGAATTGTCACGGGATTTAAACTATACCTATATAAATTTGACTAGTGCTTATACACGCAACCAACACACCCTTTTATGGTGCAGCCGTACTCGACACCAACTTGTACCGAATCGCACGAGCCATGGCAAGTTACTGCTGCCGTTGCAACTGTGCGTACTACAAAGGGCGAGAAGATCGTCCTTGTGTCTAAGAAATGGGGTCTTCTCGTTGCTAACTAATCAAGTTGTAAACATGCAAATAGGGAGAAAAATTAATATATATACATGTGGGTTGCTGCGGAGGAAATGAAACCGAAAACAGTGAGTTTAAAAACTCACTATTGTTGCGTCAGTTGAGCAGCCAAAAGGAAAAGAAAAGTGGTAGGACATGGATTACTATATACATACACGTGATGGGTTTGGTAATATAAAAGATTTTGGTTTCACGCTTAAAAAATGGAACAGTTGAAGGATATGATGCCTGACCAAGAAAAGCTAGATCTTGCATACAATCATCTTATGCTGTAATATATAGGATATCAAGGATTTAGAAAGCTATAGCAATGCCTTCACTTGCTTATGCAGCCTTTGAAGACCTACCAAAGTTCTGATAATCAGATAGAGTATTGTGAATTGTATAGTGAAGTACAATCAGTAGAAACAAAATAAAGATGAAATTAGCTAGATTCTCTAGATATCTTCATCTGCCTCTCAGTTCTCTACTTATTATGTCTTATGAATTTATAGGTGCCAAGTAAACTTTAGGTATACTAGAGTCCCTTGATGATAAAATAAAAATTGATTTTAAAGATAGTTCACTATATCCATTTACTTAGATTTTCTTTATTTCTTCTATGAGTTTCTAAATAAATATTATATTTGGTATGTTTACCAAATAGTATTTAAAGCCCCTTAAAAAGATCAGGAGTCGTAATCTCTTACACTAAAGAGTTTGTTAAAAAATGGCATCCATGCAAGATGAGGACAGAAAGAGCGCGAAAAATAAGTTTACTCTTACAACGTAAAGAGTTGGTTGAAAATGGAATAACTTGTGAGTAAAGAGTTGGTTGAGTTGGTTAAAGATGTAATGATACAATTTTTGTATAACTTTATTAATGGTTGGTGATATAAGGGAAGTGATACCCTAGCCAACAAACTCTTTTTCGACTGCTACTACCTTAAGATCACTCAAGGAGAAGTGAGGGTGCATTACAAAGATGCAAGGAACAAAGCTGTAGGTCCGACCACTTACCCTTGGGGAACTTATGGAGATGAGGTGGGTTATTGTTTAGACTTTCTTATTTCAACAAGATCTTCTTAGGCGCTAAGATGCCAGATGAATGGAGGTTATTCCCATTTACAAGAACAAGGGCGACACACAAGTGTGTAGCAACTATAGGGGAATTAAGCTCATTGGCCACACTATGAAGCTCTGGGAGAGAGTTATCGAGAGAAGGTTGAGAAGAGAGACGAGGGTGTCTGAGAACCAGTTTGGTTTTATGCCAGGTAGGTCCTCTATGTTAGACCAAACTAGATTAGATGGGCCGGTCCAATTATATAGATGGGCTGTACCATTAGGTTATGTGTTAGTTGCTTAATCTTTAAGCCATGACATTAGTATAAATACACATACAATCTAATGTACAAATCACAATCACATTACAATAATATATACCCTTTGAGGTTTTATATGGTATTAGAGCCAAAACCCTAAACAACCCTTTTTTTTCCGGCACAATTCCGGTCACTTTTCAGCCGCCACAACAACCCCACCAAGATCAGATCCAAGATCCAATCAGCAGCCTTAGTCCTACAATCAGATCCAATCATCAATCAATCTACAGATCCACTCCTCATCACCTCGCCATTACCCAGCTCGGCACGCACGACGTACAGAAAACCAAAAAAAAAAAGAGGAATATTACTATGTCCCTATGGAAAACGATGTCGTATCGTCTATTTTTATGCTTCCGCTGAATGTTTAAACAATTTATTATTTCCTAATTCAAGTGATCAATTTTCTTAAAACGTCTCATATAGAGGTCATTCTGTATTGCTTAGAAGTATGATAATCATGAAGTCACACGCCCTCGGTTGCCATTATACTCTGATATTTTAGGGGTGTGACACCACTGTTCCAAAGGAAAACCCTAATTATCCAATTTGGGTCTCCAACGATGCCCACGTTCGTATGCTAATCATCTCTACAATCTCAGAAGCATCTTTTCGCCATGTTCAAGGTACAACTTCTCGTGATCTTTGGTTGTCCCTTGAAAAGGCGTATGCACCTCATTCTACATCTAGGGAATACACTCTCAAAACACAACTTCTGAGAATTAGAGATGCACGGTGATGAAACTCCTGATGCTTATCTAACTCATGCTCAAGAATATGCCGATGTACTCGCCGCCATTGATGAACCTATAAAGGATAAAGATCTCATTGTGCTTGCTGTCTCAGGTCTTCGTGAAGAATATAACGGTCTTAAAACTACAATCACTGCCCGTTAAAGTCCAACTGCATTTAGAGAGCTTCATGTACTCCTTAGTGATCATGATTATATGCTTGGAAAAACTCGTGCACCTGCTCCGTCCATCACTTCATCTTTTGCTGCAAACTACGCAGTGGGCTCACCAAGCATGCCAGAAGCTCGTCAAGCTCAACTTTCAGAGTTGACTGCTCAATTGAGTGCTCTTGGATTCCAAGTGTCACCCATCACACCATCTGGTCCACAAGCCTTTTATGGTACTCATCCATCAAACAACAACAGGAATAACAATAACAATAACCGTGGCAATCACAACAACTCTCGTGGTAACAACAACAACCGAGGTATTGGTAATGGTCGTTAATTTGATTGGTATTGGTCAACATTCCATCATAATGCCCTAATCGTGACCCTTCTACTTTTCGCACTTGGCCATCCGCTAACTTTGCAAATACCCGTGCTCAATCCTCTAATGCCTCTGCAAATTGGCATTGAGACACTGGAGCAAATAGTCATGTGCCACCGGATTTGGACAAGCATATAGTCGTTCAGAGGCATATTATCCGGTGAAGACGCACTTATGTTGGAAAGTAAGGGTCTCCTGTTCTTATATGGTTCATCTAAAGTTTATTCACCACAAAAAACATTTTCTCTCAAAAACATTCTTCATGTACCAGAAATATCCCATAATCTTCTTTATGTTCAGAAATTTTGGTATGATAATGATGTCTTTTTTTGAATTTCACACTTCATATTTTGTTGTAAAGGACGAGTCTACACACACCACTCTTCTCACCGGCCACAGTAAACACGGTCTCTACACCATCACTCTTCCTCAACTAAATTCCATCAATAAAGTATATTTTTCAGCTGTACGAGCTTCCCCAACCATTTGGCATAGACGGCTTAGACATCCTCATCAACGTATTTTGCGTTCTATGCTTTCTAATTTTTCTCTTCCCGTTACAAATAAAAGTCTGTCAAGTTTCTGTAATTCTGTCACTCGGGAAATCTTTAAAACCTACTTTAATTGAATCTGGATTTCGAAGTCACAATATTTTAGACTTGGTTTATTGTGATGTTTGGGGTCCTGCACCTTTGTTATCTTTTGAAGGTCATAGATATTTTATGTTGTTTGTTGATCATCATTCTCGTTATATGTGGATATATCATTTAGCTTAAAAATCTGATGTGTATTCCACTTTTAAATCATTTGTGCAAATGGTTGAACGTCAATTCACAACAAAATTAAAGAATGTTCAAACCGATTGGGGTGGTGAGTTTCGCAATTTAGCTTCGTTTTTCTCTTCGCTTGGTATTATTCACCGGCTTTATTGAACGTCGCAATCGCCACGTTATGGAGACCGGTCTTACTCTTCTTGCTCAAGCATGTGTTCCTCAACGTTTTTGGCATTATGCTTTTGATACTGCTGTTTACATAATCAATCGCATGCCCTCTCGCACATCGACAAACAAGTCACCTTTTGAACATATATTCAAACGGTCTCCCGACTACTCTTTTCTTCGTGTCTTTGGGTGCCTATGTTTTCCTCATTCTATGGATCGATAATCGTCAACAAAATGGATTTTCGTTCAACTCCGTATGTCGTTTCTTGGCTTAACAGCAACCTCCCATCATAGGTATCGTTGTATTGCTATCTCTACCGACGTTCTTTATATGCTCGACATGGTTTCGTTCTAATGAAGCATAATTTCCCTTCGATATCCCTAACACAACTTCCCCACCCCCTTCAAAAAAAATCTCCTTTTTACTCCTTAGAATCACCTTATGTTAATTTATACTACTGGGACCATCCATGTACAATAATCACCACGCTCACGATTTCATCTCCATATTCAGTTTTCACATTCTGAGTTCCAACCTTATCAAAACTTCTCCCGGGTCTTCTAATGGTCAACCATCTCCCATATCGACTACATCGATACCAAAACACCAACCAAGCCCCACACCACCACCACCGCACCACACCTCCTATCACACGACAGCGTACTTGCAAATCTTTGTCAAAAATCCTAAACAACGGGTTCCTAATATGTGCATAAATCTCATATTTTATACCAAATAAAACGAGACTAAATGACCAAAAACAGACAGGGGGGGGAAAAAAATGCAAAAATATTGTTAGTTTTTCGAAATTGATGTGAGGAAACGGACACTCAGAAAAAAAAGGCAAAAATGAAAGCAAAAAACAACAAAACTGAGCTCTGAGAATAAAAGAGCGTTAAAGAGAAGCCTAAAGTCAACATCCAAAAAATTCAAAGAAAGAGTCAATAAGCCAAAAATATAACTTTAGGGCTGAATTGCCCAAGTCCTTAAAAGTTGGATTTTTTCAAAGACTTAAAGACAAAATTGGTTATTTAAACCTTAGGGGCCATATTTGCCAATTCCATAAGTTATATACACCAAGGACTCAATCTGCAAGACCACATATATTCATGGAGGGGACTTAGTTCTCGCCAAATCCAGCAAAGTTTTACACCACAAGGACTTACGGTGTAATAACTTAAGTAACCTTGAGGGACTGTTTATGTCAAACCTCATTAACTTTACCACACAAGGACCAAGTTTGCAAAAATAGTTATAACTTTGAGGGACCAAACTTGCCCCATCCCCAAACTTTTACCCTGCTTATCCTCAACCCCCAAAAACCAATTTTCCCGCCCACTAAACCCAAGAACGAATCACGGGGGTTTTCCCTCATCTTTACCCTGCAACACCAACAACACCTTGGGTAAAATATCTCCCCCACCTCCACTATCACCACCTCCCCATGTATAATTGCCAAGTTGGCAATCCTACCACTTTCCAAGCTTTTCAATGGCTGTGATTGACTCAAAAGAAGCACAAAAGAAATTGAAGGCTGTGATTAGTCTTAAAATCACCTCACACAACAAGCACAGTTGTGTTTTTGTCTCTATAAAGAAACACAGATGAAGGAAGGAAAGAGAGCACAAGAAGACTTGGAAGTAGTATAAATAGATAGCTTGTAAGCCTTTAAAGGATCTAGTTTTGTCAGCTTAAATTTTTTATGTATTTGTAAAATTTAATGTACTCTCTTTGAAATTAATGAAAGAGTTTAGTTTTTTTAAGTTTTAATCTAGTTCTTAAGTTTAATTTTCAAGTCATATTGTTTTTTCAAGTTAAGCAAGTTAATTTTATTTCAATTCCAAGCATTGTACTTCTTCTCAGTTATAATACAAGTGAAATTTCAAGTTTTAAGTTTTTGAGTTATATTTTCCATTTACTAATTATATGAATCATAAAAATAAAAAATATAAGTCTGTCAAAGCAAGGGCCATAGAATATGCGTGGAGTTGGCTTGGTTTTTAGAGGCTCCATGGGGAGCAATAGGATTGCCATTGGTACTTGAATTAAGCCAGAAAAGCATAAGGAACTTGTAAGTTCCTTATTTTCATTTTTCTTAAAATCTACTGTAGCACTGCTTAATATTTGCTTATTATTCCTTGTTGTTGTTATTTTCTTCTTAATATTGTTTTTTTATTGTTTCTTGTTAATTAAAGCTTCCTGCATTGTTCTACATTTTATTTCATTGTTTTGTTTCATTCTGTCTTCTACATAGCTTGTTACTGTTGGTTATTCAATCTAGCTTAAAAGTGCTTATTTCCTGACCATTTTAGCTTAATTGTTCCTAAGTTATCTCTTTTCATCTCTGATTTCTCATTAGTTGCTTTGAATCATCATTTCAAGTCTTTAAAATTGCTAAATCCAGTCTTAAAGGGGTGTTTGGGTCAAGGGTTAAAATGGGTCAAAATCGACTTTAAAACCATTGGGTCACTTGGTCAACTTTGTTAAGCCATTTTTAAACCTTAATAAGCTGTTTTTAGGAATTTTAAAGTTCAAACATGCTTTTTCTAGAGTTTTGTATAAGTAGATGCAAGCTTTCACTTTAAGACAGTTTGCATAAGCTTATTTGCATCAGCTGTTCAAACCAGCTTATGTGCCTTGTTTTTAACTTACTTTAAGTGTTAGAATTAGTATAGTTTACTTTAAGTTTGCATTTGCCATTGTGGTTTTGGATCAAAATGCTGTCAAGTAGTCTAAGCAGTTTTTAATATCATTTTTCAATCTTAAAATTAGACTAGTTGAAATTAGATATAAGTTCTGAAAATCATTTTATAAGCTCAATAGTATATAAGCTCAATCTGTTTGAGCATAGTTTAGTGTTTAAAAGCTTTATCCTAGCTTATTTTAAAGCCTGCAAATAGCACCCTATGTTAAGCACAAAGTGCCCTAGTGCAAAAGTCATTTTTCCTAGCCCCTTTTCAGTAGCTTATGTTGCTTCAAATCTGATTCTTTCTGCTGATTCAAAAAGCCACTAGGTTAATCTTTAAGTCCCTACAAGCTTTAAGCTTGGGTCCCCTCTAGGTGGCTTATTGTTAAGCCCAAAAGCCCCCCTAATAGGATTTTGGTTGCCAGTTTTTAGCCATAAGCTCATTAGCTTTTTATAGCTTTTTAGTTGTAGGTACTTCCTAAAATTTTTGCTACTGTCTTCCTTTTTAGGTGTTTCAATTCTTTTAGGCTTAATTGGTTTCAAGCATAAGCTGTATTTAAGCTTATTAAGCCAAACAGCAAGATTGGCAGTACTTTATATGAGTGAATACTGTGGTTTCATCCAGCTTTTTATAAGCAATATTTGTTTAAACCATTGATCTTTGTTGATTTCAAAAGCCACTTGGATTAGCTTTAAACAAGTAAAAGCCCATTAGCTTAAAAATCCTTTGATGGCTTAAAAATAAGACAAATGTGCCCTTTTGGTCTGTTAGCTAGTCAGACATACTCTCTGAGTGATTATATTTTTTTTTATTTCTAGATAAATTCTTGGCATAGTTGTGTTCATAAGTGCTTATTAGGTCTAGTGCATTAGATATGTTTTTTTTAGCTTTTTGATTTCAGAAGTGCTTATTAAGTGCTTAAATAACTAGGACAATTTTAGTTAAACTTAAATAGGTGAATAAGTCTTATTCAATTTTCTAGCTTATTTTGTATACAAATTGTTATCCCTAGTGCTTATTTGGTTTTGCTTATTGTTCCTGTTCAGCTTATTTGTTCTCATTGTAGCTTATTTAGTCTAAAAAGCCAGAAAAATAAGCCTTTTGTGCCTTTACTTTAAATATTAAGCATTCTGTCTGTCTTTTAGAGTTTATTTCAGGGCTTATTTGTGGTTAAGAAAAAAAAGTCCCTTTACAAAAAGTGCTTAAATTCTTGTGCTTAACAACTTTGTTAAGAAAAATTTTCAAAAAAAATAAATAAAAAGGGGAAGCTTGGAAGTCAAGGGTGAGCTGGGGCTCGAACCCCCGACCTCAACAAGCCTCAACCCTTTATACACATACAACTATACGCTGCGTCCCTTGGGACTTTTTCATTAGAGTCCCAAGTGGTTTAATATTTAAGGGTGTTTTTCCCTAAACAGCCAATAAGCTGTTTTGCTTATTTTCAGCTTATTGGAATAAGCTGGGTCTTTCCTTTTATTTTTCCTAGAATCCTTGTAGCTTAATTTAATTTCCCTGAATTTTTCAGAATTTTTTA
The DNA here is from genome assembly GCA_026074375.1 of Tanacetum coccineum. Classification (NCBI taxonomy): domain Eukaryota; kingdom Viridiplantae; phylum Streptophyta; class Magnoliopsida; order Asterales; family Asteraceae; genus Tanacetum; species Tanacetum coccineum. The sequence continues at coordinate 37,438 of BQNB010027245.1, read as the reverse complement.
TAAACGTTTAGTATTTTTTATAATTTATTTTGTTTAAAAAACTTTAAAAAATCATAAAAAATAAATAAACGTAGGAAAATATAAACTTTTTTTAAAAATTTTTTTGTTCATATAGTTTCTAAGAATAAATATTTGTTTTATTGTTGGGCCATGTTTTGCAAAAGTTTCACTTTTTAAAGAACGGGATTCGTTCACGTTTTGATTTTGCTCGATTTTTTGTGTAATAACTCCGTTTTCGATCTAGTTTTTTTTAAAACTTGTTTTTAGTACATTAGGACCCATTTATGTGAATGAAAATTCACCTTTAGGGTTAAAATTTGTTGAAATTTTTGGTTTTTGGCCCTTCGTTTTCGTTCGGACCACGTTTTTGGTTTTAAGTTTATAGCTTTCGTTTTTTTAGTTATATTTAATCGTTTTTGCATATTTAACTTGTAGTAATAGAAAACCAATCATAACCTTGTCATATTCAAACGTCAATCATCAATCCGTCATTCGATTTTCAATTGCACACCTCGTTGGGACATAACGACCAGGGAAATCAAACTTTCGGAAACATATATATTTTAATTCGAGAATTCTTAACCAATCCTTGGCTAAAGGTAATTGGTTGAGTGTTTGCTTGTATTATTATATATATACTATTGACGAATCAATTTTTGGCGCCGTTGCCGAGGAGGCTGTGAAATGATTATCGTAACGGTTGACAATTTGAGTTTGATTTTGTGAATATTTCTTCTATTTTTATAAAAACAAAAACAAAATTTCCATAAAAAAAAATAAAAAAAAATTCACCAAGTTGGTAAAAGAACACCAACATATAATACTTTTCATTGAAGTATTATCCATCAATAAGTTCCCAAACAAAAGATTCAAAAACTTGCCATTTGTGTCACTTACGAGGTACGGCTCACCTTGAAAAATTAAACAAACTATAAAGTGGGTATAAGGCGGGTCATTCCAACGAATTACGACCCTAAAGGAGAAAGGTTTTTAAAAGCACCGTGCTTACCTTCTCCTCCGCTCACCTGTGCGTTTATCTTTTTAAGAGCTACCGTGAAGTAAGTAGATTATTTGGTTGAAGTTGTCCTACCTCATTGTCCGTTTTTAGAATATAATAATTGTGAAAATGAATCACTGATAAAAACCAAAAAAAAAAAATTTAGGTGTAAATTTTCCTTAATATTTCTATTTTGTGCTATGCGCACTCGTTTCAAGCACGTAAACGTCGACAACAACAAGGTCCGACAAATTATGTTGATTCACCCAATATTGAGAAACTAAATAAACAATCAAGAACTTGCCAATCCTCCCTTTGTTAAGATGGCGGATAATCGTTCTAGGGCAGTTTACTCGAGGTCACCCACCGAGGGTAAGGGTTTCGAGGATGGATCGTTGTTCCTGAAATCACTGCGAACAAACTTTGAGATCAAGGCATGGTTCTTAAATCTTTGTCAAAACAAGCTATTTTTTGGAATTGATATAGCGACCCAAATGCTCTACATCCGAAATTTCATACAGATCACTTCTCGATGAAGTTCACCGGAAGTCCCGAGTACGTTGGTTGCTTAAGGCTTTTCCCATTTTCCCTCAGAGGGGGATCCGCCGGATTTGCTTGAAAAAGACCTCCTCAGATTCGATTCTTACATGGGATGACTTGTTTCGAATTCATTAACAAATTCTTCCCTCCTCTAATCAATCAAATCTTCGAATTGAAATCACGAGATTTCAAACAAAATATATGATGAAACGTTTTCACGGGCATGGGACCGAATTCAATGATCCTCTTAGGGGAATGCCGCATCATGGGTTTCGGAAATTGCATCAAGTCGAATTTACATTTCTATATGCCCTAACTCGATCCAATGATCAAGATTCTATTGAAACTCCGTGCGGGTGGTAAACTTTTTGGATTAAATGCCTCTCGAGTGCCTAAAAATCTGCAAGAGCAAGTACAAAGTTGTCAAATCACGAGCAAGGCAGTAATTGCCAAGTGAGTACGAGTATTCTACCCAGCAGTTTCATCCGATGTTGCTGAACTTAAAGATATGGTTAGAGCATTGATTCTCGATAAGAAAAACCCAAATCTAGCTCTGCTCCGTAAGCTGTCGAGCAAAGTTGTGTAACTATGTGGAGGGTCGGTGGTCATTCTTACCAAAAATGTCCAGATCACCGATGGAACTGTTATTCGTGACAATATTCAAGAGTACGTGTAATAAAACCGCCGGCAGTTAATACAACCAATGGGTAAGGCCTCAGTATACCGACCTCTGATGGTTTGCAACCAAATTCGACCTCCCGTTTTCCTCCTATGCAACATCCATCAATAACAACCAAATTCGGGGGATCAACTTTCACCAAATTCGGCGGGAACAATTTTAAGCAAATCGGCGCGTAAATATTTCAATCAAGACAAGTTTACCACCCCAGATTTATCAACCCCGACTTTTCAAGGCTCCACCTTACCAAGCATCTTCGCTCCAGCTCCCCAGCACCAGGTGTGTCTAAGTCGATTTTGATAACTACTGTTCAAAGCTTTGACGCGTTATGCAAAAATATGCAAAATTTAAATTGCAAATATAAACAGACCTGATAACTAAATTCGTGAATAGTATAACGCTTTACTTCAGGCTCGGGTTCTCTTCACAAGCATCACCATTGCCTAACCCAAAAGTGATGTGAAGCAATCACTACCGAAGAGCGGAGTTTCCTTAATGTCTCAAATTTCTTATCTTCCTAAAGAGATGGAAAATGAACCCGAGGTGACAAAGGATCGGTACCATCAGCACCGAAAACAACCAACCTCGGTGTCCAAATGTTGACCAAAATTGGTGAGCCCGTTGTAGCTTCAAAGACTAAACCAAAATTTCCTAATCTCTCAAGGGCCAATACAAAAGTGAAGCTCCAGTGAAAAAGTCGATCTATCTAGACTTTAAAATTTATGGAAGATTTTTTGGAACCTCTATTTCGAAGTCTAAGTTTCGCGGATGGGATTGCTCTCCTACACATGCCCAAATTTGCTACCAATGTTTATGAAAACATCCTCAATGGACAAGATAAGATAAGTGAGTTGACAAAAGGACACGGTAAACAAGAAATTGCTCAGCGGTTATCCTAATAAAGTTCCGAAAAAACTTCGGAGACCTCGGTAGATTTCTTATACATTGTGGGCGATTTTCCCGGGAGATGATTATGAGTGCCCTTGGCCTTGGCCCGGTTCTCGGTGCAGGCATCAACCTTAATGCCTCTCTCCATTTGGAGAGAATATATCTCCCAGCTTTAGACCAAACCCGAATGATACTTGATCTTTTGACCAAAACAATTTCGTACTCAAAACCGGCATCGCCGAGGATGTTTTCGTGAAAGTTGGAACGTTCTTCTTTCCTGCCGATTTTGTGGTCGTTGATTACGTTGCCGATCCTCGGGTTCCCCTAATCTTAGGAAGACCTTTCTTAAGGACGGCACGTGCCTTATTAGCATGTTCATGGTGACAAATGACCTTAGATATGAATGACTATCTGGACCTTCAAAGTAGGTGTTACTAAGACTTTTCTCCTCAATATAGTTGAATCGGTTTACCGAGTCGATTTTATTTTGACATTGCTTGTGAAGATATAAGTTCAAGATTAGTACTTGAAATTTCTGAAAGTGGCAATCCCACTTCCCCTTCATACCTTATGATTGATTCTCGCTTCTCATCTTTCACTCCCTTCGGAGGAAGTGATTTTCTAATGGAAGAGATCGATGCATTTCTTGAACACGATGATTCAATACCACCGGGTGTTGACGGCATCTATGATTCTGAGGGAGATACTGTTTACCTTGAGCAATTGTTAAGTGTGATCAATAGTGACCCAAATCTCCCTCCGTCACCAGTTTGTGAAATTAATGTGCCTGAAAAGATTAAATCTTCATGTGAAGATCCTCCTGACCTAGAACTCAAAGACTTACCATCCCATCTTGAGTATGCGTTTCTGGAGGGTGATGACAAATTACCCGTCATAATAGCTAAAAACTTGAAAGATGAGGATAAAACCGCCCTGATCAAGGTTCTTAAGTCACACAAACATGCCATAGCTTGGAAGATTTCTAATATTAAGGGGATAGATCCACAGTTTTGCACCCATAAGATTTTGATGGAGGAAAATGCCAAACCGTTCGTTAACATCAGAGAAGGGTTAACCCCAAAATCCATGAGGTTATTAAGCAAGAAGTTATCAAACTTCTTGATGCCGGGTTAATTTACCCTATCTCTGACAGTCCTTGGGTGAGCCCGGTTCATTGTGTCCCTAAGAAGGGAGGCATAACCGTGGTGAAAAATGAAGAAAATGAGTTAATACCTACTAGGTTGGTTACAGGATGGCGAGTTTGCATCGACTACCGAAAACTCAATGATGCAACTCGTAAAGACCATTTCCCGTTGCCATTTATGGATCAGATGCTTGAAAGATTAGCCGGAAATGAGTACTATTGCTTTTTGGACGGATTCTCCGGCTACTTTCAGATCCCGATTGACCCACTTGATCAAGAGAAGACTACCTTCACCTGCCCTTACGGGACATTTGCCTATCGTCGCATGCCTTTTGGGTTATGCAATGCACCGGGCACGTTCCAAAGGTGTATGGTTGCAATCTTTCACGATATGATTGAAAAAACCATGGAAGTCTTCATGGATGATTTCTCGGTTTTCGGTGATTCTTTCTCCTCTTGCCTTTCCCATTTAGACAAAATGCTCCAAAGGTGTGAAGACACCAATCTTGTGCTAAATTGGGAAAAGTGCCACTTTATGGTCAAGGAAGGCATAGTCCTTGGCCATAAGATTTCTAAGTCCGGGATTGAGGTTGATAAGGCGAAAGTTGATGTCATTGCAAAATTGCCTCATCCCACTACCGTGAAGGGTATTCGCAGTTTTCTCGGTCACGCCGGATTCTACCGACGATTTATTCAGGATTTTTCCAAAATCGCCCGGCCTATGACCCACCTCCTTGAAAAAGAAACTCCGTTTATCTTCTCGAAGGAATGCATCGAAGCATTTGAAACCCTTAAGATGAAGTTAACCCAGGCTCCAATTCTAGTTGCTCCCGATTGGGACTTGCCCTTTGAAATCATGTGTGATGCAAGTGATTTTGCTGTTGGGGCAGTCCTAGGGCAACGTAAGACCAAGCACTTCCAGCCGATACACTATGCAAGCAAAACTATGACCGAGGCTCAAGCACATTACACTACAACGGAAAAAGAATTACTTGCCGTAGTGTATGCTTTCGAGAAATTCCGGCCATATCTTGTCTTGTCCAAAAGCATAGTGTATACGGACCATTCGGCTCTCAAGTACCTGCTTGCTAAGCAGGATGCTAAGCCAAGATTGCTCCGGTGGATTTTGCTGCTCCAAGAATTTGATGTCGTTATCCGTGATAAAAAAGGAGCAGAAAATCTCGCCGCAGACCACCTTTCTAGACTTGAAAATCCCCATCAAAGTGAGCTCAAGAAAAAGGAAATTACGGAAACATTTCCTCTCGAGACACTTGGGTTGGTTACCTTTCGTGGAGATGATAATGCCCCATGGTTTGCCAATTTTGCAAACTACCATGCGGGGAATTTTGTGATCAAAGGAATGTCGTCCTAGCAGAAAAGAAAGTTTTTCAAAGACGTCAAACACTACTTTTGGAACGACCCCTTCTTGTTTAAGATATGTGCGAATCACGTGATCCGGCGGTGTGTGCACGGTAAGGAAGCTCTCGACATCCTCGAAGCTTGCCATAATGGACCCACGGGTGGACACCATGGTGCAAATCTCACCGCCAAAAAGGTCTTTGATGCCGGTTTCTTCTGGCCTACGATTTACAAGGATGCCTATGACTTTGTCACCCGGTGTGACACTTGTCAACGTCAAGGCAAAATTTCGCAACGTGGTGAGATGCCACAAAACTCTATCCAAGTTTGCGAAATCTTTGACATTTGGGGCATTGATTTCATGGGGCCGTTCCCGTCTTCAAGAGGGAACAAATATATACTCGTGGCAGTTGATTACTTATCAAAATGGGTTGAAGCGAAAGCGCTCCCCACCAATGATGGCCGAGTTGTTTGCAAATTTCTCAAATCTCTCTTCGCCAGATTCGGTGCCCCTCGTGCAATCATAAGTGATCGCGAAACCCATTTTAAGTGCGCTGAGCTTACAAAAGCCCAGTGGAACGAAATAATATACTCGACTACGCATAAAATAACGGACAATCAAAGATATACTATTACAAGGTGCAAAGGATATCACAAGACCATGATCAAGTATACAAATATAAGGTAAAACAAATCAAAGAAGTCAATGTCATAGTGTAAGGTAAGATGAATCAGAAGACAAATCAATTCCCATTACCAAGCCAAACAAATCAAATCATAGTAACCATGAGTCTGCGGAGCCTCCAATGTGAAAGACGTGGAATTGCACCCAAACAACAGTCACCAAATATACAATATGAACATAATGTTCATAATCCATCGAATACAAAACAAATCTAGATGCAACCATACCGCCCCTTAAACAAATAATACTTCAAAATGCCATATAATATCAACTGGGGACGAGTGAGAATTCACATCACCCACCATGAGCGATGCTAAAGGTGCTCAATACACGGCCATGTTACCTTCATGGCTAGAAACAAATAGTGCTCGGTCTCCAAAACACTGAAGGGTTCAAAGCAAAGTCCATATCAAAGTTCATTCAAAGGATCATAGCAAAGGTAAATGTCAAAGGATCAATATCAAAGGTAGCATAGCAGGGTTCAAATAGAACATAATGACAGATCATATAAGAGAACCAAAATGAAAGGCTCAGAGCAAATGTAGCAATTCACATAAGAAATCAAAGATAGAGAGGAATATGTCATGAGAAACCTTAATGATAAGGTCAGAATATCTGTACCTTATTCCGAAGCAAAGCAATACTCAAAGAAAACACCACATGAATATCAAAATCACTCCCTCTTTTACCGAACCTAAAAAATGATAAATATCGAATTACCAAACCATTCATTTAAGTTAATACTTTCCATTTTTAGTAACTTTCCATATTTATAATTTCTTTCCATTTAGAAACTTTCCATTTTTAGTAACTTTCCATTTTTAGAAACTTTCCATTTTTAGTAACTTTCCATTTTTAGTAACTTTCCATTTTTAGTAAGTTTCCATTTTTTATTAATATTCATCATTTGAGATTCTATTAAGTATTTTGAATAGTTTAAGGGACTTAACCAGTCCAACCTTACAAGTTTAGGATAAATATGACACTTTCCATATTTTAGGGTTTAATATTCAAAAATCAACAAATTCAAGGATAAAAAGTAAAAATCAAAGTTTCCACATTTTATCTAGATTATCCCTTCCATTTTCTGTATTTACATGTCAAACCCTTAATTTATACAATTTACATTATAGCCCTTTTTTGTTTATTAATTATTTAAACAATATTTTTAATTATCCATAATTACAAAACAATCCTATATAGATTTATATATGAAAAATTCATACTTTATACATATAAATACTAATCCAAACCTCCACTTTTTAGAATTTACACTTTCAGTCCCTCTATTTTAATTAATTAATTTCTAATTACTTATTATATTAAAAACCATTTTTAATCCAAAATAATATAAAAATGACATTTATAACCCCAACCCCCCAACTTAATTTTAAACAAATATACTAAGTATAATAACATGTTTAAAATAACACCAAGTTTTTAGAAATTACAACTCACCCCCTTTTTACTTAAAACTCAATTCGGCTAATCAAAAATTAAACCACAAAACCCAAATTTGATTTTCCCAATCACCAACACCAATGTATTATCCCATCATTAGATTATTGCACCTCGAAAAAATAGCAAAACCCTAACCCTAATTCATTTAAACATTTTTCTTTCCCTTTTTCCTTTATTCAAATTTCGGCAAACCAAGTTAAATCCCAAATGATTATTCGAATCACTTCTAAATTTTTCCAACAATTTATCTGAGTTACATATGATATATACAACCTTAGAAAAATATAAAATCAAATGTACAAATCTTATTTATGCCGATTTCATATTCATTTCGAAATTAGGGTTTCGAACATGTTTTAATTATTTCGACCAAAATAACATGCATGATAATTTTTATTAAGCATAGAACGAATTAGAAGATAAAAATGAGATACATAAATAACCCTTGATGATCCATGGTGATTTTCGAATTATAGACAAATAATTTGTGTTTTGAACCAAATAAAATGACCACGATCTAACAAGCCTTAAACAATCTTTCTAATATTTTTCCCACGATTCTTGACCTTCAAAACACCTTAGAAAATTCGTGCTATCTCTGGAAAATTCTTTGTGCCGCCTCTTTGATAATTAGGGTTTTCGGTATTATTGTTTTTAGGTTTATCAAAATGAAAATGCATAAAAGAAATATACTAGGGATTTTGGCCGAGTATAATGGGCTTTCAAATAGATAAAATCAGAATTTTAACTTTGCAAATTTATTTTGTAATTATCCTAATTAATATGCTATACATTTGTAATAAAAAACTTACATAAAATAACATAGATTACGGCATAATTATCTATATTATAATTATTAATTATTTTTTTCTTGTATACTTTATATAATACAAGAAAAATAATTAATAAATATATATAAATAATTATGCCGAATTATGAAAATTATGTATTTATATATTAACAATAAATCAAATTAATTAGGATAATACAAAATAAATAATCACATTTAAAATTCTGATTTGTTTTATTCTAATTTTGAAAGCCCATTATACTCGGCCAAAATCCCTAGTATATTTCTTTTATGCATTTTCATTTTTATAAACCTAAAAACAATAATACCAAAAACCCTAAAATCTAAAGAGGTGGCACAAAGAATTTTCCAAAGGCTAGGACGATTTTTATAAGGTGTTTTGAAGTCAAGATCGTGGAAAAATTATTGGAAAGATTGTTAAGATTTCGTTGATCGGGAATTATTTGTTCAAAACACAAATTCGTGTGTCAATAAATTCGAAAAATCACCAAGCTCATCAAGGGTATTTTTGTATCTCATTTTTCATCATATTAATTCGTTCTATGCTTAAGAAAAATTATCATGCATGTTATTTTGGTCGAAATAATTAAAACATGTTCGAAACCCTAATTTCGAAATGAATATGAAATCGGCACAAATAATATGTGTACATTTGATTCTATATTTTTCTAAGGATGTAAATACAAATGGAACTCATGATAAATTGTTGGAAAAATTTAGAAGTGATTTAATAATCATTTGGGATTTAACTTGATTTCCCGAAATATGAATAAAGTAAAAAGGAAAGAAAAATGTTTAAATAATAAGGGTTAGGTTTTTGCTATTTTATCCAGGCAATAATGCTATGATGGGATCATAATTGAGTTGGAGATTTGGAAGAAATCAAATTAGGGTTTTGTTGGTTTTTGATTTGCTTACGAATTGAGTTTTAAAGTAAAAGGGTGATTTGTAATTCTAAAACTATGGGTCCATATTAAACAAGTTATTATACATATATATTCTGTATAAAATAAGTTGGGGTATAAAATGTCATTTTTGATATTAATTTTGGATTAAAAAAGGTAATTACATTAAAAGTAATTAAAATTAATTAATTAAAATAGAGGACTAAATTGAAATTCTAAAAAGTGGAAGGTTTTGGTTAGTATTAATGTATAAATTAAGCATTTTTCATATTTGAAACTATAAGGACTTGTTTTGTAATTATGAGAAGTTAAAAAATATTGTTTTTAAATAATTAATAAACAAAAGGGCTAAATATGTAATGTAACACTTAAGGTTTTGACTTGCTAAATACAGAAATGGAGAGGTAAATCTAAATAAAATGAGAAACTTGATATTTACACTTTTAAACCTTGAAATTGTTGATTTAGTTAAATTAATCCCTAAAATATGGAACATCCTGTCATAATTTAACCCAAACTTGTAAGTTGACATGTATTAAGTCCCCTAAACTATTCAAAAATACTTAATAAATCTCAAATGATAATCTTACAAAAATGGAAACTTACTAAAAATGGAAAGTTTACTAAAAATGAAAGTTACTAAAAATGGAAAGTTTTTTCTAAAAATGGAAAATTACTAAAAATGTGAAATTTCTACAAATGGAAAGTAACTAAAATGGAAAGTTACTAAAATGGTAATATAACTGTAAATGAATGTTTTAATTCGAATTTATCATTTTCCTTTAGGTTCGGTCAAGAGGGATTGATTTTTGATTTCTGTGGTGTTTTCTTTGATTATTGCTTTGCTCGAATAAGGTACAGATATTCTGACCTATCATTAAGGTTTCTCATGACATATCCCTCTCTAGACTTTGATTTCTTATGTGAAATTGCTACTTTGCTCTTAGCCTTTCAATTTGGTTCTCTTATTTATCTTCATTATGTTCTATTTGAACCCTGCTATCTACCCTTTGATAACTAACTTTGACATTAAACCTTTGCTAGGATCCCTTTGACATGACCTTTGATATGACTTGTCCTTTGAACCCTTCAGTTTGCGGACCGAGGCCCATTTGTTTCCTACCCATAAGTAACATGGCCTGTCAATGATGCACCTATGCATACTCATGTGGGGGTTATTATTTCGTTCACACCGTCCCCCCATTTGATATTATATCCATTATGAAGATTATTATTTGTGTTAAGGCGTATGGATGCATCCTCGATTTGTTTTGTATTCGATGGATTATGACATTATGATATATTTATATTTTGGTACTGATGTTTTTGGGTGCATTCCACGTCTTTCACATTTGAGCCCGCGACTCCATGGTTACTATGAATGATTTGTTTGGGCTTGTGTAATTGGACTTGATTTGACTCCTGTTCATCTTACCTTACACAATGAATTGACTTCTGATTTGTTTTACCTTATATTTAGTATTCCTTGATCATGTCTTGTGATATCCTGTTCCTTTGCACCTTGTATCGTAATCCGTTGATTTTCCCGCGTTAATCTTTTAGCGTTCGATTATATATATTCTGTTCACTGGGCTTTGTAACTCACCGCACTTTCTTTCCTGCGTCTAGGGTATCTAACAGAGCTGGTGTTTGCTTTCGGATAAGATGCTGAGTGTGGACTTACCCTATAGATCTTAGTTTTGGAGATATGAATTGTTACTCTTCAAGACATTCTTTTATTTTCAGTTATTTTCGTTTGAAATTCTTTCTTCAAGAACTTATGTACCATAAGTCATGTTGACTTATTTTTTCCTTGGTAATTTATTAAACTTCTACGGATTATGCTTGTGTTATGATTATGTATGCCTTTGATGTCACACCATATTTGTAATACTTCTACCCTTTTTGGGTCGGGGCGTTACAAATTATGGTAACAAGCTGCCAGGTTAATCATACGAGGTCTTATGACCCTTAGAGCATAGTCTATGACCTGTGACTTGGGTAGACATAGTTACTTCTGCGTAACTCTCTTCCGTAACCTATCTTGTTTCCGTCTGCTAATCATTTTCTCGATCGTTCAAATGGTGACTACCCGTAGAAACTCAGATGACGATGTTCCTAACTTCGAGGCCATGATTACTGCTGTTGTGGCCAATGCTCTCCCTAACCTTACGGCTGCTTTGGAGAAACCTCGAGCACCAATGACATCAAGAATGTGCTGACATCTTCAGGTGTGGTGGTGGTGATGCTATACCCCAAGGGATTCATGTTTAGATCAAAAGGTTTACGAAGTTAAAGCCGCTTGCGTTTCGGTCTGCTGCCACTCCTGCCGAGGCAGAAGACTGGATTACGCATATAGAAGTTACTTCAAGTTTTGGGTTGTCCCGACAACTTCAAGACTCGTCTTGCTGCGTTTAAACTAGAGGGTGATGCACTGAGCTGGTGGAAAGCTTATTTACGTACTCAGGTTGGAGGCGATGCTTGCTAAGAAACTTAATATATCCTACAACCCATTACAACAAACTGTAAATCATTTCAACCCCAATTAAGAACCATATGCTATTGACCATGAATAATGTTAACTCCCCATACTTTGATAGATATATTCGTCCTACGAATTACTTTCCTACCCCTAATGTTCGACTTTGAGGTATTTCTTGGCATTGAATTTGGTTGGCTTTCTCATCGAGCTACCAATGACTTTATAGCTAGCTAGGACTGTGATCTTTGGTAACGTTCACACCCGCCCCACCCCCAACCTGAATTTGTTTATCATGTTCCGCAACCGCTTATGTCCGTTAAGCTCATCTCTGCAATGAAGGCACGTACCTTGATTTTCCATGGTGCAAGGTTTTCTGGCTTCCTTTATGGACACATCTTTGGAAGTTCCTAATATTGAAATCTTTCTGATGTTCGTGAATCGCTGATTTTTTTCCAATGAACTTCCCTGGACTTCCTCCGGCTAGAGGATTGAATTTGGCCATTGAGTTAATTCCCGGTGCTGAACAGATCCGAAAGACACTATCGTATGCACCTGTTGAATTGAAGAGTTCAAGGAGCAGTTACAGGAGATGTTGGTAGAATGCTTAATTAGACCCATGGTTCGAGCTGGGTGCACGGTCTTATTTGTTAAAAGAAGGACGGGACATGCGCTTGTGTATTGATTTCCGCGAACTCAACCGTATTATATTCGTAACTGAAATCCTCTTCCGCGAATCGACGATTTTGTTTGACCAACTGCAAGGGCTAAATATTTTTTCTAAATTGATTTTGCGATCTGCTATCACCAGCTTCGTGTGATGTAGAAAAGGATTTGTTTGCCGACAATCTTCTCTGATCTAAGATGGTTGGAACTTCTGAAAGATATGACACGAACATTCCAGTACCATCCGCAAGGCAAATTGTTGCCGACGTACGTACAAAAATCTGGGATGCTAGCTTGTTTTGATTCCATAATCCTTTGTGTTTAAAGCGTTTGGATGTTGAGCTAATGTGTACAGTTTCTGGTGGCTATTGGGGTGTATAGAGGAATAGAGATCTAACCTCATGCTACAGATCAAAGAACTCAAAGGACGACGATATTATGGCTATTGTACGCATGATGAAGACTGTAAACATACTGAGTTCAGTTTTGATAGACGGAGTTGTGTGGTTTGAAGATATCTATGTGTTCCTAATGAACAGGTACTTCGCGAGAAGGTAAGACTAATCTCATAGTTTCTCCATTTACTATTCAGCCCGGTTAACCAAAATGTACAAGATTTGAAACATTACTTTTGGTAGAACGGCATGACGCAAGAAAGTGGAACCTGTGTATCCAAATGTAGACTTTCACAGGTCAAAATTGAACCTCAAGAGGCTAGTGTTTGTTATAGCCGCTGGAGAATTCCTATGCGGAAATGGATAGAACTACATGGATTTCGTAACTGGTTTTGCCTACTACCCGAAAAACAAGATGCGATTTGGGTGGTTGTTGATCGGCTAACCAAGTCTGCTCATTTTCTTACCATTCGGAAGAACTATGATTATTAGTAAGTTTGTGTGGATTTTTCGACAGGAAAAACGTTCGACTGCAGGTACACTGACTTCAATGTGTCCGACATAGATCCCTAAGTTTACGTCATGTTTTGGAAAGGATTACAAAAGCTTGTGGAACTCGTCTTAAAGTTCACTACAGCATTTCCATCCTCAAACCGATGGACACTCAGAAAGACCATTCAGACATGGAAAATACGTTGAGGGCTGTGCTTAGAATGGACGGTATTGGGAATGAAATATTTTTGCTTGGTTGGAGTTTGTCTACAATAAAAGTTTGCATGCCAGCATCAAGCAGCACTCTTTCGAGCTTTTGTATGGTAGAAAATGTCGAGCACCATTTTTTGGGATGAAGTAGGTGAACTTGATGAAGTCCGAGCTCATCGAGATTACTAAGAAAGTGGCTGTTGCTACTGAGAAGTTGAAAGAGGTAGATCGCGACCAAAGATTATGCTAGGATAACATCGACGTGACTTAGAAATTCAAGTTGAGATCGTGTATTTCTAACGGTTTCGCCATTCAACGGAGTTAAACGCTTGGTATCAAGGCAAGCTCATCCTCGATTCATAGGTCCCGTTAGAGATTTGGAACGTATTGAGAGGTTCGTATCGTTTGCGCTTCCTCCGCAGTTATCGCACGTTCACGATGTCTTTCATGTATCTCATTTGAGGGGATACCATTATCATCCATTGCATGTCGCATCTTATCCTTTTGATCAATTCCAGCCCTGATATTCTTTGTCCGAGTAACCTAATCCATTCTTGATCGTCAAAAGAGCATAGAAACCAAGTTTATTCCTTTTGGTGAAGATTCGAGAAGAATCACCCAGAGCGTGAGCAACCTAGAGACCCGAAGAGTCTATGCGACTAGTTTAATCTCATTTCATGTCTATTCGGTAATATTTTTCGTTCGATTCGCATTTCGTTTTCATTCTCGTTCAAATCAATTTTCGATGACGAAATTTTTTTTTTAGAGGGAATGAATTGTAAAACCTAAAACTCAATAAGTGTAAAATTACCAAAATTACCCCCTAACGCAATAAACCCAAAAAGCTTAAATAAACTTCCTCTAAATGTTAGAAATTATAAAAAGCAACCATGTGACAGAAATGAAAATAATGTATAGCTTTTAAATCTTTATATTATACAATAAACATAATTAATAAATATATATAATAATTAATGTCGAATTATGTATAATTATGTATTTATATATTACAAATTAAAGCAAATTAATTAAGGATAATTACAAAATAAATATTGCAAAGTTAAAATTCTGATTTTATCTATTTGAAAGCCCATTATACTCGGCCAAAATCCCTAGTATATTTCTTTTATGCATTTTCATTTTTATAAACCTAAAAACAATAATACCGAAAACCCTAAAATCAAAAGAGGCGGCACAAAGAATTTTCCAAAGGCTAGGACGATTTTTCTAAGGTGTTTTGAAGGTCAAGGATCGTGGGAAAAATATTGGAAAGATTGTTTAAGGCTTGGTTCGATCATGGGAAATTTATTTGGTTTCGAAAAAACAAATTCGTGTTCAATAATTCGAAAAATCACCAAGGATCATCAAGGTATTTTGTATCTCATTTTCATCATATTAATTCGTTCCATTCATAAAGAAAAATTATCATCATGATATTTTGGTCCGAAAAATAAAACAAGTTTTTTTCGAAACCCGTAATTTTCGAAATGAATATGAAATCTGGCCATTAAGATAAATTTTGTACATTTGAATTTTATATTTTCTAAGGTTGTAATATCATATGAAACTCAGATAAATTGTTGGGAGACATTTAGAAGTGAACGAATAATCAATTGGGAAATTAACATTGGTTTGCCGAAATTCAAATAAAGGAAAAAGGAAAGAAAAATTATTAAATGAATTTAGGGTAAGGTTTTTTGCTAATTTTTTTCCAGGTGCAATAATGCTAATATGGATAATAATTGTGTTGGTATTGGGGAAAAACAAATTAGGGTTTAGGTTTTATTAGATTAGCCGAATGAGATTTAAAAGTACAGGGTGATTGTAATTTCAGAAACTATGGGGTCTATTTTAAACATTTTATAATACTTAGTATATTCTGTATAAAATAAGTTGGGGGGTATAAAATTCATTTTGATATATTAATGGATTAAAATGTTTTTTTACATATAATAAGTAATTAGAATTAATTAATTACATAGAGGGACTGAAATTAATAAAATTCTGAAATGGAAGGATTGGTTAGTATTTTAATGTAAAAAGTATAATATATTTCATATTTTAAGCTATACGGCCTGTTGTTTTGTAATTAAGGATAATTAAAACAATATTGTTTAAATAATTAATAAACAAAAAGGGCTAAATATGTACTTGTATAAATTAAGGGTTTTGACGTTTGATTAAATACAGAAAATGGAAGGTATAATCAGAATAAAATTTAAACTTTGATATTTACACCTTTTAAACTTGAAAATTAGTTTTAATTTTGTATATTAAACCCAAAAATAAGGAAAGCTGTCATATTTAACCCTACTTGTAAGGTACATGTTAAGTCCCTAAACTATTCATAATACTTAATAAATCTCAAATGAATGAATAAACAAAAAATGAAACTACTAAACTGAAAAGATCTAAAAATGGAAAGTTAACTAAAATGAAATTACTAAAAATTGGAAAATTTTCTAAAAAATGCATCTAAATAACTAAAAATAAAGTATACTAAAAATGGAAAGTATAACATATATGATTGTTTGGTAATTCGAATTTATCATTTCTTTAGTTCGTTCAAGAGGGAGTGATTTTTGATTTTCCTTGGTGTTTTCCTTTATATTATTGCTTGCTTCAAATAAGGTAAGATATTCTGACCTTATCGTTAAGGTTCTCATGAACATATTCATCTCTATCTTTGAATTTCCTTATGTAATTGCTACATTTGCTCTGAGCATTTCATTTTGGTTCGCTTATATTATCTGTCATTATTTCTATTGAACCCTGCTATCTACCTTTGATATAATGATCCTTTACATGAACCTTTGCTATGATCCTTTTTAAATGAACTTTGATATACTTTGCTTGAACCCTCATTTTGAGACCCGAGCCACTATTTTTTTCCTAGCCATGAAGGTAACATGCTGTGTCCCATTGATGCACCTTGGGCATGACTCATGTTGTTGAGTGATTTCCCACACCGTCCCCCCATTTGATATTATATCGCATTATGGAGAATGTATTATTGTTTAAAGGGCGTAATGGATCATCCTAGATGTTTTTGTATTCGAAGGATTATACATAATGAAATAGTAAATTTGGTGACTTATGTTATTGGGTTGCATTCCCACGTCTTTCAGCATTTGAGCTGCGACTCCATGGTTACTATATAAGATTGTTTGGGCTTGTAATTGGACTTGTTTGACCTTCTGATTCATCTTACCTTATCACTGATGAATTGACTTCTGATTTTTTACCTTATATTTGTATTCCTTTGATCATGTCTTATGATATCCTTTGCACCTTGTATCGTATCCTTTGATTTTCCGTTATCTTTTTGCGTTTGATTATATATATCTGTTCATTGGGCTTTGTAAGCTCAGCCGACTTTCAATTTCCTGGGCATATCATAAGCTAGGAGCTGGGTTTGGCTTTTGGGAATGAGTGCTGAGTGTGGACTTACCCTAAGACTTATATTTGATATATGACTTGTGGCTTTTCAAACATTCGTTATTTCGGATTATCGTTTGGATAAGTCCTGTTCTTCAAGAACTTATGTAACCTTAAAGTCCATTGACTTATTTTTGCCCTTGGGTTATTTATTAAGACATCCGCTGTTTATGCTTGTGTATGATTATGTATGCCTTTGAAGTCACACCAATTTGTAATACTTCGACCCTTTGGTCAGCGTTACATATCTATCCAAACCATTTGGTCACCAAGGTGGCTTTTACCTAAAAATAGGCAAACATTCTCAATCAAATCATCCCCCATTTCCACCTTTATAACCCATTATAGCAACAATACATTTGCTCAGAAGTGTTCTAAGGAGTCCTAAGACCAGAAGTGAAGTAAAAGATTGAAGCCTTGAAGCTCCATAGTCGTTATACTAGGCGAACAAGTCAAAAGTCCCCTAATTCAACCCATTTCTAAGCTATAAGCGCAAACCCAGGTTCTGGATGTTCCACTTCTGCTCCTACACTCTTATAATGTTCATATGATCCTAAATAAACTCTTGTTAAAGTTTTATAACTCAATTCATGCTCATTTTCCATTTTGATCCAAAACCGTACACCCGAAACCCTAATTTCATGTTTTTCTTGAATCTAAGCTAATATGATAAAATGTTGTTATAATCTATCCTTACATGCTTAACTAATGTTTATTAAACTACTTATCATCTTGAATGAATTTGAAATTAAAACTACCGTTTTCATTATAAATCCCTAATTCGACCTCTTTTAGATTTCCGACTTTAAGAATCGTTATTTTAAACTTTCTTTACATTAAATCTTCATATTTTAGCTTATATTAATAACCTATAACCTGCAAATATCATTTAGAAACTCAAAATAGGCTTGCATGACATTTTGGACTTGTTTTGCAAAAGTATTCCATGCAAGGGGTATATATCGTAACTTTATGAAATTAATAACTAGAAGGACTGAAAATGTCATTTTATCAAAGTTATAACTATACGGGGTCTAGTAAATGCACTTGTCTAAAGTGCAAGGTTTACTTCTGTTTAATCTTTTTTAAACTTGAAAGGACCAAACTCGTAAAAGAGCAAACTCCAAGAGTATATTTTGCAATTTTTTCATTCTCTAGGTCCCCTAAAATGTAACATTTTTGAAAAAAGTATAAAAATGTATTCCAAAACCTTCCAAAACATAACTTTACTTAACTGCTTGACATGCTTCACATTTCCATATATTGATCAAAACGCTTAAAACCGATTATATCGTATCACAATACTAGGGAGCTTCATATTAAGGGTTTCACTGGTATAAACATTCAGACTGAGTTGTTGGTTTACGATTTAAAGTTACCACTCCTCAAACGTTTACTGAATGCCCTCTGAATATATATGGCCCGAACGTGATACAATAATTCCAAACTTCCCAATCAAACCCCATAACTCTCCAAACCAAAGTTCTAGAGTACAATCTTCGCTAATAATTGACAAAATTTACACAGTATGCTTGACGTGGCTTGTTTTACTTGCATTTTGCTATATCAACCCTTCCCATTAATTTTGTGATAAGGTCGTCAATTTCATTTTGAAATATTATATACAACTACCTATCAAGGAGATTCCTAACCTCGCCTTACTTATTTACATGTTTAGAAACCTGCGAGGGGGATACATTCTTGTTACAAACTCTTTTACATACCGATTAATCTTATAACAAT
This sequence comes from Tanacetum coccineum, assembly GCA_026074375.1. Lineage (NCBI taxonomy): Eukaryota > Viridiplantae > Streptophyta > Magnoliopsida > Asterales > Asteraceae > Tanacetum > Tanacetum coccineum. Next base: position 18,546 of record BQNB010027245.1, on the reverse strand, counting down.
GTGAATACTTTTTCAAATACAATAGTGAGTTCATAGCCTCACATTAAATCTCTTTAATGTTTCATAAACCCGTGAGGGGATACATGCTATAGATTACGAAAATACAGTGTTTTTCAGACTATATGCAACTGATAAACCATTACAATTACTGTCCAAAGTGTACTAATAGTCCCCAAAAGTGCCCTCATTAATCTGGACCATAATCACGTGGAATGAACGCGAATATTGTGGATATATCCTATCTATTGACGTTCCTATTTTTGTTCGCCGATAGGTAACCAAACACCACTATATATGAATTTCATAAGTATATGGCAATTACCTTACACCGGGCCAATAACTCACTATATATATATCACATCAATTTGGTAAATATATACACCAACAGTTGTGAGCCATGAGCTTAGACTAGACAATAACCAATTATACCATAAAAATACATGCAATTTACCATTTCCCATATAATGTATTCGTTGCAATTATTATCCAAAAACGATGTAATAAAAACTAACCTAATACCACACTATAACGCATTACTATGACACTTCTTCTATAACAATTACTTATGATGACTTGTATTTGACTATTACATTTCAAACCTATGAATTTCACTCAACCTCTGGTATAAACCCCAAAGGTATATATTATTATAATTGTGATTATGATTTGTACATTAGATTGTATGTGTATTTATACTAATGTCATAGCTTAGAGATTAAGCAACTAACACATAACCTAATGGGTATGGCCCATCTATACAATTAGACCGGCCCATCTAATCTAGTTTGGTCTAACACGCCATCGCAAGCTAAGGACGGGCAACAACCTGCAGCTTGGATCTTTAGAAGAGGGAATCGATCTGAAATTTGATCATGTGTAGATATATGTTGAACTCGAAGATCTCCTTGAGCAACTTTTTCCCGAACAAAGTGGTTAGTCCAATTTCACTGGGTTTGTCGTGCAAGAAAGATAGGGAACTGACAAGTAAAATGATGCACAAGACAGTTACAACCATAGTATAGGAGTTGAAGATGAACGGATTCCAAGCTCATTAAGAAGAGCTTGAAGCCATGTGAGCTCAGCAACAGTGTCAGCAAGAGCCTTGTATTTAGCTTCTGTAGAGGAACGTGAAACCGTACGTTGTTTACGAGCAGTCCAAGATATAAGGTTTGAACTAAGATATATAGCAAATCCCCCTCGTGGATCGTCGATTATCTAAATCTCCAGCCCAGTCAGCATCTAAGAAAGCTTCAAGAGAAGTATCAGGATTACCTTTCCATAGCATGTCAGTAAAAGCTTGAAGGGAGATACCCAGAAGAACGACGTATGAGCATACCATGTTTAACCGTATCATAAAGATAACATTATGAATATCTAACTGGCGTAGTGGCCAGTCGTTAGTAACCGCAAGTGATAACACAGCTCGAATAGTTGTCGACTTGACACGGGTCTAAATGTCAATGAAAACAAACCTGTTGTTTCGATAACCTTTGGCAACAATCTTGATTTTGGAACGAATAATAGCACCATTCATGTCTCGTTTTAACCTGTAACCCACTTAACATCATTAACATTGGTAGTAGAAGCACGAGGTACAAAGACCACATTCCAATTTTTCAGAAGAGACATCATACCTCATACTTTCCATAGCTTGACTCCACACTGGAGAGTTGTTGGCAACGTAAACGTGGGTTGGTTTCAGTGATGGTAGTTGGAGTACGGTAGCATGATTTGCGAGGATTGTAGGAACCCGGTGTGATTGACGAAGATTACAGACGTTTGCAGATGATGGGAGTGAGGTGGTGGAGGTAGTGGTGGAGTGGTGGAGGTGGTGTATGGTTATCGATTTATCATACGGGAAGAAGGTTGACCTCATTAGAAGACTCGGGAGAAGTATTAAGAAGTTGTGACTCAAATGTGAATTTGATATGGGAGATGAAATCATAGCGTGGTTGAAGATGGACCATGGATGGTCAGTAGTAGGAATTACATAAGGTGATTCCGAGGAGTAATAAGGAGATGTTTTCGAAGGGGGTGGGGAAGTTGTTTTAGGGATATCAAAGGGAATCTATCATCATACAACTAACATGTCGAGCAATATAAAGACGCTCGGTAGAGATATCAAGACAACGATATCCATGATGGGAGGGGCTGTAGCCAAGAAAGACACACGGAGTGGAACGGAAATCCATATGTCGGTTACGGACGAAGAAGGGGCAACATAGGCCACCCAAAGACACAAAAAAAGATATCGGAGACCTTTGAATAACTGTTCAAAAGGTACTTGGTTTATTGATGTGCGAGAGGGCAACGATTGATGATGTAAACAGCATAATCAAAAGCATAATGCCAAAAACGTTGAGAACACATCTTGAGCAATTAAGATAAAGACCTGGTCTCCACAACATGCGAATGCGACTTCACAAAGCCGTTTTGCTCATTTGCATGAGGGACAAGATCTCGATTAATAATTCCCCATCGAAGAAAAAACAAAACTAATTGCGAAATCACCACCCCAATCGTTTTGAACATTCATTAAATTAATTTGAGGTGAATTGACGATCATCCATTTGCATAAAAGATTTAAAAGTGGAATACACATCATTTTTGACTAAATGATATATCCACCATGTAACAGAAAATGATCAACAACAACATAAAAATCTAAGACCTTCAAACATAACAACGGTTGCTGGGAACTCCCAAACTTCACAATAAACCAATTCAAGATATTTGTTACTTTCGAAATCCAGATTCAAATAAAGGTAGTTTGAAGATTTTCCCAATGACATAATTGCAAAACTTGATAAACTTTATTTGTAACGGGAATAAATAATTAGAAAGACAAGTAAATGCAACAGAACGTTGATGAGGATGTCCGAGCCGTCTATGCCAAATGGTTGAGGAAGCTCGTATAGCCAAAAAAGATACTTTATTGATGGACTTTAGTTGAGGAAAGTACCGGTGAAGAGACCATGAATTACTGGGGCCGGAGAAGAGTGGTGTTTAACTCCGCCTTTTACAACAAAATAGGAATTGTGAAAATTCAAAAAAGACAATCATTAACCTACAAAATTTTTGAACAGAAAGGAATTTGGAGAATTTCTAGTACACGAAAATGTTTTTGAGAGAAAACGTCCTTTTGTGGTAGTAAACTTTAGATGAACCAATAAAAGAATAGGAAACCCTTACCGTTTGCCAACATGAATGCTTGCACCAAATATGCCTCTGAATTGTCCCATCGCTTCCAAATCAGGTGTCACATGACTATTTGCTCCGGTGTCTGAATGCCAATTTGCAGAAGCATTAGAGGATTGAGCACGGATATTTGCCAAAGTTTAGCGATGGCCGAGTACTAAGAGTTGTTGCGATTGCCACGGTTATTGTTATTGTTATTCCTGTTGTTTGATTGTTGTTGTTTGATGGGCGAACACCATAAAAGGCTTGTGGACCACATGGTGCAATGAGTGACACTTGGAATCCAAGAGCACTCAATTGAGTTGTCAACTCTAAAAGTTGAGCTTGACGAGCTTCTGGCATGCATGGTGAGCCCACTGCGTAGTTTGCAGCAAAAGATGAAGTGATAGACGGAGCAGGTGCACGAGTTTTTCCAAGCATATAATCATGATCACTAAGGAGTGCATGAAGCTCGCTAAATGCAGTTGGACTTTGACGGGCAGTGATTGTAGTTTTAAGACCGTTATATTCTTCACGAAGACATGAGACTGCAAGCATAACGAGATCTTTATCCTTTACAGGTTCACCGATGGCGGCGAGTGCATCGGCATATTCTTGAGCACGATTTGGATAAGCATCAGGAGTTTCATTACCGTCATAAGTTGTGTTTTGAGAGTGTATTCCTTAGATGTGGAATGAGGTGCATACGCCTTTTCAAGAGACAACCAAAGATCACGAGAAGTTGTACCTTGAACATGGCGAAAAGAAGCTTCTGAGATTGAGATGATTAGCATACGAACGTGGGCATCGTTGGAGACTCAAATTGGATAATTGGGGTTTTCCTTTGGAACAGTGGCACCATCGATAACATATAAGGTTTTTGATGAACACGGTATTGAACCATCCACATAACCCATCAAATTGTTTGTGATGGGGAATGGTTCAATCATAGTTTTCCAATAACCATAATTTGTGGGTGAAAGGGTAAAAGCGAACTTACGAGAGTTGTGCGCCGTTTTATCGACTGTGGTGAAAGCTGAAATCATAGCCATAGTAATATTCCTTTTTTTTTGTTTTTCTGACGACGGCGGCCAGCGGCAACGGCGAGGTGATGAGAAGTGGATCTGTAGATTGATTGATGATTGGATCTGATTGTAGAACTAAGGCTGCTGATTGGATCTGATTTTGGTGGGGTTGTTGTGGCGGCTGAAAAGTGACCGGAATTGTGCCGGAAAAAAAAGGGTTGTTTAGGGTTTTGGCTCTAATATCATATAAAACCTCAAAGGGTATATATTATTGTAATTGTAATTGTGATTTGTACATTAGATTGTATGTGTATTTATACTAATGTCATGGCTTAAAGATTAAGCAACTAACACATAACCTAATGGTACAGCCCATCTATATAATTGGACCGGCCCATCTAATCTAGTTTGGTCTAACATAGAGGACCTACCTGGCATAAAACCAAACTGGTTCTCAGACACCCTCGTCTCTCTTCTCAACCTTCTCTCGATAACTCTCTCCCAGAGCTTCATAGTGTGGCCAATGAGCTTAATTCCCCTATAGTTGCTACACACTTGTGTGTCGCCCTTGTTCTTGTAAATGGGAATAACCTCCATTCATCTGGCATCTTAGCGCCTGAGAAGATCTTGTTGAATAAGCAAGTCAACCACATTACCCCTCATCTCCAAGCTTCCATGGGTAATTGGTCCGGACCTACAGCTTTGTTCCTTCGCATCTTCTGTAATGCCACCCTCACTTCTCCTTGAGAGATCTTCAAGTAGTAGCAGTCGAAAAGCGATTGTTGGCTAGGGTTCACTTCTAATATCTCAACCATAAAGTTATACAAAAATTGTATCATTACATCTTTAACCAACTCAACCAACTCTTTACTTCACAAGTTATTCCATTTTCAACCAACTCTTTACGTGTAAGAGAACTATTTTTCTGCTCTTATGTCCTCAATCTTGATGGATGCCATTTTTAACAACTCTTTACGTGTAAGAGATTACGACTCCTGAACTTTTAAAGGGCTCTTAAAATACTAATTGGTAAACATACCAAATTTAATATTTATTTAGAACTATAGAATGAAATAAAGAAATCTAAGTAAATGGATTTAGTGAAACTATCTTTTAAAATCAAATTTTATTTCTATCAACAAGGACTCCTAGTCATACCTAAAGTTTACTTGGCACCTATAAATTCATAAGACATAATAAGTAGAGAACTGAGAGGCAGATGAAGATATCTAGAGAATCTAGCTAATTTCATTCTTTATTTTGTTTCTACTGATTGTACTTCACTATACAATTCACAATACTCTATCTGATTATCAGAACTTTGGTAGGTCTTCAAAGGCTGCATAAGCAAGTGAAGGCATTGCTATAGCTTTCTAAATCCTTGATATCCTATATATTACAGCATAAGATGATTGTATGCAAGATCTAGCTTTTCTTGGTCAGGCATCATATCCTTCAACTGTTCCATTTTTTAAGCGTGAAACCAAAATCTGACTTATGCAAGTGTACATTAAAACTATGTAGGAGTTGTCTTTTAGACTCCTCTAATATAAGGTTTTTCCCATAATCAGTAACGTAACTAAAAGTAGAGATATCTAAAGGTCTGCACTGCTAAAACAGCGTAGTAACTAAAAACTCTATTCTAATGATTGTACTTGATCATACAGTTCACAATACTCTGATAATCAGAACTTTGGTTGCTATAGCTCTAAATCCTTGATATCCTATATATTTCAACATAAGATGATTGTATGCAAAATCGAGCTTTTCTTGGTCAGATATCATCTCCTTCAACTGTTCCATATTTACGCGCGATACCAAAATCTGACTTATGCAAATGTATACTATGTCTATTTCCAAATTGAATTAAGTTGGATTAAACGCACATTAAAACTATGTAAGTGGTTTTTTAGGACTTCTCTTATATAAGGTTTTGCCCATAAATTTGAAAAGTAACTCAAAGTAGAAATATCTAAAGGTCTGCACCGCTAAAACAGCGTAGTAACTAAGAATTCCATTCATTTTTTTTTTATTATTGTAAAACATGCGCACTTTTTTCTGTTAGTAACATATAATTTGAATGTCATTTGTATTCTTATATTATATTAGTATTGTTTTTGGTAATCGTAATCCAAATTCTAGATGGACTGAGGTCTAGAAGAAAGACAATAAAGCAAATAGATTTTTTTGGAAGCAAACTTAGGATTCTCCAACGTTTGGCTTCAATTCATCAGTATCACCATAAACACAAGTACCGGCAGCTTGTCTAAGGTTGATCTGGTAGTTATGTAGTATGTAAGTGATATTTGGATATTATTACTCCGTATATTAAAATGTTTGAACCCCAAAGCATATTGGTAAATTTTCTAATAAAGTAAGGATTTGTTTCAAAGATCTGTTATTCAAATGACATATTAGAGCTTGTTGCTGGCAAATGTCAATACGTGTTGGCGTCAGTTATTGGGTATCTACTACAGTTTAGTCGGTTCACTAGTGCTTGAAAATCCGTGGAAGCGAAGCAAACTACTCACAAATTCATATAAATCTTTTGTATGCATTGTATACATATTTATTTGTATGTAACGGTTACCTGACGCCTCTCTTGACATGACAGCTAGCTTTTCTTCCAATTCTTTCTTCTCAGAAATGATGGCGGATATCCGCATTTGCTCCTCCGCTAGTTGTTGTTGCTCTTGTCGTCTCAACATTCCCTCTTGACGTCGTAGCATTGACTCTTGCTATATATCGATGAATATTATAATCAGAAATGTTTTCCTTTGTATTCTTATTTCTTTTGAATATCAGGATAGCAGCAAGCCACATGGATAATATAAATGGTACAAACTTATTCTAACCTCTAGCTGGGACTTCAAATCAGCAAGCTCCTTCTCAATAGCTTGCATGTGATCTGGTGGGCCTCCCTTGGAGGTAATGGCGCCAAGATCACCACTGATTGCTTGTTGTTGTAGTGAATTTAATTCTGCTCTTAATGCAGCTGCATCTTCCTCCGCCTATTTCAAATTGTTTATAAGCAATTAAAACATGCATTAGCTATTAAAAAAAATTATCTATAACACGATATAGTGGTAAATTATTTACTCGATATTGCTCTTCTTCTGCGTCCTTTAGACGCTTCTTGAGTGCTCGAACCTGTGCTGAGAAATCCTCCTACACTAAAACATATCTTAGTACGAGGATGTTAAGCCAATTGTGAAACTGCATTGCAACAAACAGTAAATCATAAGATCTTCATACCCTTGCAACAACTGCTGCATCCTTTTCCATGGCAACATCCTTAAGAGCTCTTCTCAATGAGGGTACAGTGTTTTGTTCCTGCAATTACAGCACATAAGTAGCAACAAGCAAATTAAGTCTACATAGATTATAAAATTTCCATCCAAATTATTGAATGACATCATGTGTGGATAGTAGATTTCCTATACACAAAAAGAATCTGAAATCTTAATTGTTTGAACTCATAGAGATGATTATTTTATGTTTTTAAAACCCTATGTTTCACCTAGATGTATTCCAATTCTCAAGCTTGTGAAGTTACAGCATACAAACAATCATGAACATCTTTAGATTGTCATAAAATGAAAACTTGCTTTCCTAGTGGGGATACTCTGCTTACTACAAATCTTATACAGCAGATCAGTTTTAACATCCTTAGCTACGTAGCCAGTGTATAGATGTGATCCACGTGGGATGTATCATGATTGACTTAAAGCATGAGTCAAGGCACATTCTGTAATGGGAAATAACTTCTAATATAGTCCTTGATTGAATTGGCAAATGCAAGTGATCCCTATGGGATATATATTCAGTGACCCTTTATCATGTAGGTTTAAGTGCAATTTCTCGAAAACATGGTTTTAAATATGAAGTTTACATCCAAATACCTCTCACAGCAATATTATTTCAGGAGATCACTCATTTTACAGGGTTCAAAACCCAACATGAAGATTCCCATAAAAGTGAGCTTTTTCTCCCTTCCCTCTTCATTCCAACATTTAAACTATACATTTTCATCTGTTACATCTTTTAGCGTAAGATTCATGAAACTATATGCAAAATTTCCTGTTTAATTCATGCTTTCGGAAAATATCAGTGGGTGAGGGTATGCCTTCACTCTACATAGAAAAAGGTGCAAGCCAGTTTCAAAATTCCCTTTCAAGGTGTATCTTGACTGTCCCAAGTCCCGCAACAATGAACTGGTACCCTAAGAGTAATTTTATCATAATTTATGCTTGTAAGTACGAATACCAACAGACTAACAAAGCTACCCATCTTTGGCGCTTCAACCTGATCAAACATCTTTAATTTATTGCAAGGCAACTAAACAAATAGATATCCATGCGACCATGCCAAGTCGATAACAGAGTACAATAAAAGTGTGCAAGGGCTAAGCAAAGAAGATCAATCCATTTAGAAAGCACAAAAAAATTACTGAAGAAAGCATAGTTTGCCATGTTAATGTTCGACATTTACCCAACACGTAAGTACATGATGTTTTCTCAAAAGTACATACCAGGTCATTCACCCGCTTCCGAAGCATGTCATTGTCAACTTTGTTTGAATGAAGCTGAATAACAAAACATCAAAAGTTGTGTTAACAACAGTAATAAAGAATAAACAACTCGATTCAACAAGAAGGATGCACTACAAAGCAAAACATTCCAAACCTCGGAACTCAGTTTTTTATTCTCTTCATCCAATTCCCCATTTCTCTTCTGCAACTCTTGTAGCTGTGATACCAATCCACTAATATCACTCTGCAAACAAAAACACACAAATGAATATATCTTGCCATCTGTGTCACCTTTTACTACAATTCACAACATCTAAAAGACTAAAACAGAACCAAATCTTAAACACTTTTGCCAATTGCTATGGCATGATTTAGATTGCTTAATAGAACTGCTTATTTTCTTATTGCAATTTCATACAGCAGACAATCCATTCCGAGTGTTTGGATAGAAGCAAACTGATCACGATTATCTGCTTATCTGAGGGTGAAAGAAGCATTACGCGAGTTGCTTATTCATAATGCTTGTCTGATGCCGATTATTTTAACTTATAAATCTTTAGATCAGTTGAATTTCCAAACACTCAAGACAACTGCGTAACTGATTACAGTGTTTCAAACTTTCAAAACATTGTATAAGCAGTTTCGAGCATTGGGATAGAAGCAAATTGATCATGATCATCTGCTGAAAGTAAGACTAATATAAGCACTTTTCGAGTTTCTTATTCAAAACGCTTGTCTAATATTTGATTATTTCACTCCTTAGTCCTTACTAAAACAAAATATCCAACACACTCAAATAACCTTTTTTTAACTTGTGTCCTAAACTGCATTATCTGTTTCTTCTTATTTCAAAACGCGTACGCACTTGCAAGTGTTTCGATAGACCCAATCTTATAATAATCCAAGCTACTTATCCATCCCGATTATTTTACCTCTTAAATAATCAAAATACCAAAACACTCACACAACTGCTTATCCAATCACAGTATTTCATCGCAAATACAAACACTATGACTTACACTGCGTCACATCACATCTATTTCAACTTATTTCAACAGGCATTCGCACTTCCTGTCTTCATAACACAATTTCACCTAACCTAACAAACTTAAAACCACACACAACAACAACAGCAAAAAATAAACCGAAAACCAAACTTCAGAAATTCTGCTTCCAATTACAACAGGCATAAGCAGTTACATAACCTAATGAACTTAAATCAGATAACAAGAAGAAAAATAAACCGAAAAACCGCACCTCAGAAATTCCGCTTCCACTCGCCGACTTCTTAATCCCAAAAACCTCTAACACAACACACAAACCAATAAACACACATTTTGAACCAAAAAAACTAACAAGACATTAAAAAATTTAAATAAAATGATACCGGTAGGATTAGGAGGTAAAGTAAGATCAGGTCCAGATGAAACTTTGCTTAATTTCTGAGCTGCTCTCTTTTGTCTTATTTCTTCCAACTATGTTTAATGAATTTGATTAATTTAAACAGAAATTGAAATTAATTAAATGAAATGTACTGTAATGATGTTATTACCGTACGACGACCTAGAGATGCGTGATTTGAGGACATGGTGGTTACCGAGAGAGAAATGGTGGTTGTTATGATCACCGTCGTGTTTATGTAACGACGGTGAAAAGGTGAATGGGGGTGTGGTTGAGAGGTTGGTTAAATTGAAACGATGTGAAAGTGTTGACAAGATTGTCTGGGTGGTGTAGTCGGTTATCACGCTAGTCTCACACACTAGAGGTCCCCGGTTCGAACCCGGGCTCAGACATCATTTGTTTTACTTCTCTTTTTGATATTTTGTTGCGTCTTTAATACGTACTAAGAACGAGATCATACTTTAATCATGTTGTTTTTAATCATGTTGTTTGCTACATTAACATAATCAAATCACTAGCAGGGTACTCGTGAGGCCCGATTCACTCGTTTTTATCGGTTCTGACAGGTCCTCTCCGGTATGTCTTCGGATGGCTTTTATTGGCTAGCCGAATCGATGATGACTTCGGTTCCCGGTTGAACCTGTTGGTCCGGTCTGGTTTTCAAAACTATATGCACCATCATTTTAGGGAGACATCATATGTACGCTTTTGTAAATATATGCTTTTAATTATTGTACAATGTGAATATATGATTGTATTTTTAAGTAATGAGGTGTATTAATCATGTATTAATTATTTTCATTTTCAAAGTGTGTATTGTGTTAATGAATTAAAAGTTGTACACTATGTATAGATGTGTGTAAGTTGAAAAATCAACATAGTTTTTTAAAATATCGTAAAACTTAATATAATGTTTGCACTCTAAATAAGTTTTTGCGAGTCACAATCAAAAATAAGTTACCATTTCAATTGTGAGGAGAAATTAGGAACCTTTTAAACATCAAAAAGTTGACATGAAATATACATAAGTTACCTATATCGACTGCTACATCAAACAAAGGTCTAAAATGCTACTTGTGCAATGGGTCGAAAGAAGACACTGGTTCAAGTTTAATAAAGTTGATAACTCAGACGACAACATGCTTATTTTTTTTATTTGATGAATTTTTCATTGATGGTCAAAATGCAGCAAATCATGCATTTCCAAAGACTATACACCTTTGGTAAAATGATACTAACATACAATACTTTCGTTCTTTACATATCAACACAAAACATCAAATTAACAATATTGAACCATAATTTTGTACAAATGATTGCAGTCCATGGTGCATATACATAATACATTCTTTTTATCAATGTTGGAGATATGGGGTAATCCCATCTTATAACTCACCACCGTTTGTCTGCTTTCATATAGTATATCCATAAAATGTACAACTTTAATCGTATTAGCATCTACAGTAAAGCTGTAATAAACATAAAGCACATTATTCCAAATTCTTGTAACCAGGAACCAAACAGATTCGGATAAAAAGTATTAACGATGACAAAAAATAGGAGAGCGTAAAAATGTACTCACCCTTCAACAGGATCAAACACAACAATAAAAGGTGGGCATTCTCCTCTCTTCACCATAGTCTTACATAATTTCAATGATTCAGTATCTTCTCTTGATAAAACCTGATCAACGATTAACCAAAACTTGGTAATCAATCTAAAGAGATAAAAACATAGAAGAGTTCAATGGCTAGCACAATGTATAACTACCTGCGTTCTGACCTTCTCATAGGGAGTATTATTTGCATATTTGGGAGCTATGCCAGAAAAAAACGTGAGATCGTTACCGAATTGAGCTCCCGTTGCTGTCAGTGTTGGCTAATGATGCCATTTATTCTAGCCTTCTTGCGGTATCCTCGCATGGACTTAATGCCAACAACCTTCTTAATTTCTTTGACGCCACTAAGCTACTTCTTCGTCATCTTTTCTTATGGACATCTACAACAATGTGAAAGTTAAGCACTAAGAATCATATTCTGTTAGGAAATGCAACACTATGAAGCAATGGGGACATGAATAAATATTGTTAAATATGTACCTTGGCAAACATTTTGGGTTGCTTGTGTTGACTTTTGAAGTATTATAATCCATATAACATAACAGATGCGTATGGCATACATCCACCCATGTAAGTTTCCTATGCTTTGTTTGTATCTCATAGAAATCCATAAAAACTTTAATGCAATTTAACTAAAATAAAAAACAACTGAAAAACATAAAAACATAATATAATAGATCATAACAGGCTTAGGGGATGTTTCTTTTTTTTTTCCTTTTTGTAAAAGTATCCTGGTTCAATATTGTCACTTATAGTAGAAGGGATAGATGTGAAATTGTGTTTCATTTTTTTGCTTAATGAATGTTCTAAAATTACCATTTTACCCTTTCATCCAAATAGATCCAACTGTAACCAAACCACTCATAAAAACTTCAAGCCAATTTCCATATCCACTTTGCTAAAAAATAAACACAGTATATTCCAAACCACCGATTACAACTTTGGTCAAGCACCTAAAATCATAAACGAATTTTTTAAAGATTGCTCATTCTTTTACATACAAACTCATGTTTAACAATAAACCCCCAATTTTTATAAACAATAAACTCCCAATTTCGATAACATGGAGCATCGATGGCACAACTAATTGGAGGCAGGGAAGTAAATGAGAAGAGCCATACTTGCTATTTTTAAGTACATGAAGATAAAAGTAAACAGTTTTGTAACTAATGAAGACATTCAAAGATCACCGGTGGTGCGTACGAGTGGAGGTGGTGGCCGCTGATGTGGAGGTATTTGTGGTTCTGATAGATGGACGAGCGATGGTGTTGCGGGTGAGCCCAGGTGGTGACCGGCGATATGGTTAAAAAAACAATGATTAAAAACAAGAATGAAGAGGTTTTTGTTTTTATGGTTAAAAAACAGTGAGAATGAAGAGGGTAGAATTGGAATGATGTGTCCTAGATGGGGGAGTCTTCTCTTTTTACACTCTTCCACATTTAGGATACTTGTTTGGAACAAGCAAAAAAGAAACAGTCAACTTTCCTACTTGTATCTAGTTTTGTTTCCATCTAGGACATTAAGTTGAAAATAAACACACCCTTAGTCTTTTACCACTCTAAAAGTTATTCATTTTTTTGTGAATTGCACAGATACGCCTTAAAACCGTAATAAAATATCAATGTTACGCCTTGAATCCTTAATGAGAAAACCAAAAATTCTCTTTCAAGCATTATATGTCTACATTACGCATATGTCTTTAGTAGAAAACATTTTCTTACCTATTTCATGTTGGGAAAGTTTCTGTGATTTTACATTTCTCTAACCATCGTAACCACCATGATTTTACATTTCTCCTACATGTTGAAAATCAGCAAAATAGTTATGCTGGCTAAAAAATCTGTATAACATTGTTATGATAAAACTGATGTTTGTTCTCTACATTCATCTCTTGGACTTTTCGTTGGTAATCCCTCACGGCATTTGCAGCAGCGCCACCAGCAAGAACAGCTTCAAGCTCGCGTACACTTTGTGTAATTTTTAAACCTCAACAACCTTTTGTCGATGCATTTTATATTTTTATCCATAATTTTATTTTTCTTGTGATAAACCGGGTCGTTTTTAGTGCAAGTAGATAAGGGTCAGGTTGGGTGGTGCCTAACTCTGTAACTAAGCAAACAACAAAATATATAAACACATTCTTTACCCAAAAAAACAAAATATATAAACACACTACACATAAATATGCTTGTATCAATGAACCTAAGACATAGCGGGAGTGAGTAATCAGTAAATATAAGTTGTTAGCAATTTATATTATCTGCAAATTATAGAAGACAATTTTTTAAATGTGACTAAATTAAAAAATTAGAAGTTTTTGATAGGACCTATTTGATCATTCATCTAACCTGAGTTTGCGCATATCATTTTAGCTTTTATACGTTTTGAGCGGTCATCAAGACCAGAAGAAAACATACATATTGGAATAGTCCTCTAAATGAAGTAACCATCTCTATGAATAACACAAAGGAAAGAAACTAAGCGTGTTTATATTAAATCATATAAAACAGATTTTTTTGGGTGTTCGGAATTGCTAATTTTACACCTGTTACTTTTTATTCCCATTCCTTATAAAGTATGTTTCTTGTACAATGTTATTACATATTCCATGGATTACATACCTGGGATACCCTCTGCACTTCCTTCAATAAGAAATGATTTCACCTGTGCTTCCACAATTCCCACTGAAGGTCCAACAACTGTAATGTGACCAATCTTCCTTTGCCATCCTGCAATTAATAATACTATTAGAGTTGACCAGAAAGATATAATGAAACATAGAAAATATTAAAAAGGTCTGTTGACCATGTACTAACCAGCAAGGATTTCCTTCAAAAGCTTATTCGGAACGCTACCTATCACCTCTATCAGCCGTGAATGGCATCACCACAGGTCTTGATTCCAACAAATGAACTAAATGCCCTTATCACATCCGGGTGATCTGCCAAACTCATTGTTTGGAACTACCTTCGAAAATCATCCTGTAATGCGTCCTTAGATAAGTTACTTGATCATATATTGTTCAATCTATATGATAATGATCGGGAATGCATTGGGGAGGGTTTATTGAAAAAATGGGGAAAAAAGAATATAGTCAACCCCTTAGGCGGGCCTTTTCATCCTACGGTTATTAAAGATCAACAGTGCCAGGTGTTTTATTTTAAAGGGTTTTGGGGCAAGATCAACTTTGACAAAAGGCAGTTTTGAAGGTAGTATTATATAAGAATAAGCTTAAGACATAGCAATCCCAAACACAATAAGAACTTTTTTGTACTAAAAAGGCAGTTTTGAAGGTACTATTATATAAGAATAAGCTTAAAATATAGCAATCCCAAATACTCCCTTGTACTTGTGTTTACTCAGTTAATAAACGTAGCTTTCATGGTTGAACACCAAACTTCTGAATGTCCTAATTATTTTTGCTTAACACATGCCAATGCATGTATTAGTTAAACCACTTTTGAACCTTTTAATATCGCTTGACGAAAGTATGGAGAAAATCCACTTCCAGTAATGTAATGTCTAAATTAGCTTATGTTATTTACCATTTTTGCGAATTAGGTTGAGCAAAAAAAAGTTTAAACACAAAGTCAGATAAATAAGAGATCATACATACCTTCAGTTAGATCTTCAGTGTAGTTGTGGCACAACTCTATACCTTTCATTCACCCTTCTGATTCTCTTCCTGCACATCAACTACTTCATTATCAACCAATGGCTCTTGCTTCCATTCATCATCAACAGGTTTATCTTTTAGTCACACTAAAACTCATTCGCCAGAAAGATATATTTTGCTTATTATGTTAAATTTATAAAAATGGTATATAAAAGTGTTCATTTGTTACCTGATCATATTCATAAAGATCCAACAACCAAGAACATAAAAAAAATCTCAAACTTGATGCTGATAAGATCCATCATTTACACACTTCAAAGTGGATGATAATGAGGATTATAATTATAAGACTTACAGCAGTTATAGATGTAGATACTGAACCAACAGGTGTTGGATGTGTAACATCAGCCCCTATTAGCATTATCCCGGCATCTATGTGAGGTATAAAAATATGTCTTCACAATATCTAATTAAATTGCACATAGGACATAAGATTAACAAAAAATATAAACACAAACATACATAGTCAAAATGATAAATGTTAGTATAAAAACTGTGTATGGGGGTGAATATGGGTCTATATCATTGATTGGGTTGGGCCAATGAATGGGTTGTGACGTAGATCTTGCACTAATCAAAGTGATGAAGAGATAATCTGCACAAATGAGAGTAAACCGTTAGCCTTACCGCAGGGCGGACCCCGCGATTAAGCTCCGGCGTGAGAGTAAGTACACATGTTTGTCAGAGAATGTCAGAAATGTGTGTGTGTTAATGATTAGACAGAAATGTCCCTTTTTGAGGTGTGAAATGACCCCTATTTATAGGCAAGCCCAATACTAGGGTTCCCTAGTATTTCGCTTGTAACTGTTGGTGGCCGGAGTGGGTCCCTTGTCGGGCAAGGGTCCACGTGTAATCGTCTCTGCGGACGCGAGTAATCTTCCGCGGTCAGTGTATGTCCGCGGAGGCGCAACGGTGCGGCTTTAAAGATACCCATGTGCGTCTTTGGAATATCCGGAGTGTGACCCTTGCCAGGCTTAGCAATCCGGCTATTTGTTGTATTGGGCCTGGGCCCATATGCGTATATCATGAATTAAGCCTAGTAAGCTTGGTATTCGTACTATACGTCATCAAATGTCTCTTGTGCAAGTGCAGTTTCGTTAAAACGTTAAACCGATTCTTTCTTTCTTTTACTTGTTCTCGTTCTCTAAAGCTGTAAAGGTGTCAACTGATTGATTACATTATGGGCTTTTGATTTGACGAACGAAAACATGATCGAAAAAGTATAACTCGTGATTGACGCATGATTTCCTCGTATTCGAGATTTTATCTTCCGAAAAGTGGTGGTATTGATCATCAATATCGGAATATATGAGTGAAGTTTGCCAACATAGATAAACAGATACGAAATAAAAACATTGAACTTTTGTTACAAGGTGGTCACTGTTGGAACAATAATGAAGGTTGGCAAGTTTTTATTTGTGAAGCATAAAGTATAATCACTTAATGCTTGATACAAATGTGTAAGTTGTGTAGCTAATGGTACAACATGTCGAAGCAGGAACCACTTTACTTGAATTGTGTGTTAGTGGCTTAACTAATCAACGAGAAAATTGAGGGATGTGGGTGATAGGATGTCAACTTATATAGTTGAAACCTTCACTTGAGATGTGATCATGGCTGATCACCATGATCTTTCTTTTCTTCTCCTTAAAATAGCTCCTCATAAATGTGTTTTCAGGGTGAGAAAAACATATACAGACCACACACAAAATACATGAAAAAAGGATTGAAAAACTGTTGCAATTTTCATCCTCTTGCCAACAATTGTTTTCTCTACCGCCATTCCATTGTGTTGTGTTTGTTCGCTGGCTGAACACAATACGAGTCTGCATTAATCCTGGGGGTTTACGTATCGAGGCTCACAGCGTATAGAGCACGCATAAATCCTTCACTACAAAAAAAAGTGAGTTTGTACACATTTTATTAGCAACATCATGACACATTAAAGTGTGAACAATTATATAGTTCACACTTTACTCTTGTGCGGAGATAATGGGTGTTACAAAAAAAATTGAGATGGCCACACTTATTTCCGTTAATAAGCAAATATACTTTCACATTAATTAGTGTCACAATAATTAAAAAGTCCACACTAAAAATTGTGAACAAACAAAAAAATGTACACTTTATAAAATGTGGAGTGTTATTGCAAAGTCCACACTAAAAAGTGTGAACAAAACTAAAAAAAGCCAAAAATAAAGCTTTATGGACAGTCACGTGCTAGACTCTTTACATGGTTTCTGTTTAATAGTGATGTGATATCGTGTTGCTAATGCATCATTGGTAAAGGCTGCTGATCTTATTGGAGCATCAAGATATGTTATGGTAACATTCATGTTTATATTCACTTATTTAAGGTTTATTGATATCGCATGTTGTCGATAAATTATACGTTTATTAGTTATCTCCTCAATCTTGTTCACACAACACATGAAGGTGTTGAGAAGTATTCTTAAACATATACACATGATCAATTTCTTGTTTCAACATTCTATATAGACCATTTATTTAGAACTTTTTATACATATGTATTGAGATCTATTAAACATTTTTAAGTAAATATGTTTAAGCATTCTAGATATTGCATAGGTGATGCGATATGTGTTTTAAGTTGAGATAACTATATATTAGAGGGGATTGTCTAACGAGTGCCCTCAGGGCATCGCTTAAGGTGCATTAATTCATCCCGAACTTTTCTTATAAATTGAAATTTTCATTTAATACACATTAATTGATCTTATAATTTACTTTAATTAGTTCTGAATTTGTATTTAATAAACCTAAAGTTTCTTTATTTAATCATTTAATCTAATGCCCTGAGGGCATTCGTTAGACAATCCCATATTAGAGATATATATCCATGTATGTTTCATTGGTATTTTACGTCACAGTTAGTGATGTAATGTATTGTACAAGGTGCAATAGGAAACACATATCAAAATCTGGTATTGATATTGTGAAGACGTACCGGAGCTGGGTGTTTAGAGCTCGTGATGGTTGACCACAAATCAGTCCAATACTGTATGTTAAAATTCATAGTGTCTCGCAAGTGTTCCATGCATAAGGAAGCGAGTCAAGAACTACTATGGGTTATGAATTATTTAGATGGCATGATGGT